>JARBEQ010205507.1:2242-12467 GCA_030265355.1 Tritonia tetraquetra
GCATAGAGCCAGTGATGTCAAAGCCCCCTTCCCCCCCCCCCCCCCCCACACACACTAATTTATATTCCCTTAATCCTCTTATCTTCGTTTTTATATTATCGGAAACAAAATGAGCACGTGACCAAAAGGGCTTCGTGCGCATGCGTGCATCAACATGTCCACGGGGCAGCCGGAGGGTCAGTGGAGTAATTTGATATCCAGCGATAGAATGTGCAGATTCTGAAGTGGCCACCACAGCCTCTGTGACCCCGGAGGTCAAATCATATTTACGCTTTAAAGAAACACTCCTCACTGTGTTTTTAACAACGGCTTGTATGAGAAGATGGTAAGATAACATAACAATTTATTATTCCCTCCCTTCTAGTCTCCCAGTTTCTTCCAATGTAAAGGATGATCATGCAAAATCTCAACGAAATTCATTAACCGTGTTTGAGAAAATCGTGTTTGGTTTTTGTCCACGAATTTCTGAACGGACGCGTTTACCTCTATAAATACATATATTAAATAGTTTGCGATGAGCAAGATGAATACACGCTTATTGTAAAGATGATTGGAAAGAAGAGGAGACGAAGACGAGGCTGGAATTGAATGATGAGTGATGAGGAAACCAGCAGCCATCGGACTATTGTATTGACTAGAAATACTACGACAGCTACTACTACAACCTCCATCAACATCGCTATTACTACTACTACTACTCACTACTACTACTGCTGCTGCTGTTGCTACTACTACTGCTACTACTAGTACTACTACTGCTGCTGCTACTGCTACTACTACTGTTGCTACTACTACTACTACTACCACCACTACTACTACTACTGTTGCTACTACTATTACTTCAACTACTGCTGCTATTACTACTACTACTACCACTATTACTACTACTACTACTACTACTACTACTACTACTACTACTACTACTACTACTACCACTACCACTACTACTACTACTACTACTGTTGCTACTACTATTACTTCAACTACTGCTGCTACTACTACACTACTACTACTACTACCAGTACTACTACTACTACTACCACTACTACTACTACTACTACTACCACTACTACTACTACTACTGCTGCTACTACTACCACTACTACTACTACTACTACTACTACTACGACCACTGCTGCTGCTACTACTACTACTACTACTACTACTACTACCAATACTACTAACTGCTGTTGCTGCTACCTCTAATAGCAAAAGTAAAGGCTCTACTGAAGTGGCTGCAATTTCCTACTCCTCTAGTTGGCATGTTCCGCGAAACGCATTGTAATAACAATGTTTTCATTCTAGCTATGTTTACATTAAGCCTATATTCTTTTGATTGACATATTTTTTCTGGATATCGCTTTCTTTCTTTCTTTCTTTATCAATAACCTTTTAGTACCTTTCGGTGTAAGGTTATATCGCTTTCTACATTTCATTATTAGCTGTTTGCTTTGTTTGTTGTTGTTTTCTTTTCTTTATATTGTTGTTGTTGTTCGGCTGAGGAAGAGTTATACTCGAAACTTTCTGTATTTCTCCATATTGTTTTTATTGGAAGTTTTTCCTCATTTCTCTACTGTTTATTCTACATTTCTCTGGGTGAGAATCCACAGAACGGAATGCCTCGTCGATTTTCGCAGCTTCTGCATGCAGCACGCGGTCAACCAAGGGTCATAGTTCTTCGGGTGCCGACCATTTTAGGGTGATGAATGGCTAAAACGGATGACCACTGAAGTGTCGGCCCTCCCACCTCTAATAACATGCTGCCTGTTTGAGACGAGCTGCTGAGGTTCTATCTGCAACAACCAGTTGGTCGATTTGTGATGAATGCAAAGTGTCGGGAGACTATTACAATTTATTTGTTTTGGCTAGACGCGTCCTAATCATTAATGACAAAATTGAACTTTCTTTTATTTCTCTGTCTTGTGGGGCGGTTGAAAGTTCATAATTATAAGCACAGAATAATATCAACCAGCTGGGTTGATCACCTGCTTGGCTTAATATCTTGATCCAGAGAAGTCCAGACTCATTGTGCTGGCCCTACACTGTAATGGTAAAAGGGATTTGGATAAGAAAGAAAGAAAAAAGAAAGAATAATATCACACCTCAAGCAACACATTAAATCAAATGTATAATTTAATAAACATTATTATAATGATTGAATGGATCCAGGCAGACATTTAAAGTCATAGCTTGAACATAATAATATACGATACAAGGATCTTTCTTTCTTTCTTCTTTCTTTATCAATTACCGTTAGTACCTTCCGGTGTAAGGTTTATGCGTGATATACAAACGTTCGCCATTGATTCCTATTCAGTGACATCCTTTTTGCCTTTACAAGCCTAGACCCTCTCTTTAAAAAAAAATATTTCTGAAACTGCATCCTGCCAAATTTTCTTTGTCTACAACTAGGTAGTTTATCTTGCTGTTTACATTATAGTACAAGGGTCTATATAGTTCTAAACAACAGTTTGATGTTTTACGCCCTTTTCAACACTGCAGAATCACATCAAATCTCGTTCAACAGACCCTGATAAGATTCCACGTGAATCTCCAGGAAAACTCAGGAGAGGTCCAGAGAAAATATTCCGCACAAGGTGGGAATCGAACCCAGACCTCGGCATTCAGGGGCAAATGACTAACCACTGTGACTAGGGACGCCCCTCTCTATAACATAGTTCATAATATATCATATAAAAGTATGTTCTTCTTGGCTCATAGGGCCGGAGCTTAACCCGGTTTTGATAGCGTGAAGCGGACAAGGGACAATTTTATTTGTCACTTTCTGGATAGGACGTTTGTCTATTGCAAAACACTTTCCAAATTCTCATTTGAGAATTGGTATCCATTTCTACACCTGGGTCGAGTGAGGCAATCGGAGTAAAGTCTCTTGCCCAAACGAATTATATAAAAGCTTCTTCAATAGCTTTATAATCCAGTTAAATGGCCAGAGGGATTTGCTGACATTAACCTCCTAACGCTCTAATTTGTTTCCTGCCTTGTATTACCTGCACACAATTAATGTCCTCATGGTGGCACGTAACAGTAATAGCCCTTGTAGTCACCGTTCATTCACCTGACGGCGACCGTATACTATTTTTTGTTTCATGTTAGCTGTAACACGCCATTATACTAGTATTATATTTTTCACCTGAACCGTTCCATGCCCTGGTCATGTCTCATAAAACCTAGGTATTCTCAGTACATCCTCTCATCCAGCCCTTTTTAAAACACCTCATCATCATGCCCTCATTCATCTTTCCGTATCATAACAATATTTTGTAACCACACTCTGCCTCTGCTCAGGTCTTCAGCAGGTCAGGGGGTTTCACCTTTGACCCCCGTGTCAGTTCGTCCGGTCAATGCAGGGTAGAGTTTTATTCAACCGTTTCATACACGCGGACGTGTTCAAGATATTTTTGTTCACTGTTCTTTAGCTCCCCTCTGCACACAGGCCCGGTTAAAGGGCGCCCGTGCGAGACATTTAGCACGAACAATGTCATTGAGGGCCCCTTTCAAGCCCGGTAGTCTTAAACGAACCATTCAAAAAATGTACGGTCCGAAATGGGACTTGAATTTTCTCTATCTCCTGGCCCGGGCGTGTCGTCACCGTCTCTGCACGCGCCATGTCTCCGTTCCAGAATGGGCATTATTATTCTAGACGTGCTCTGCTGGGGCCCTGGCCTAGATAGGGAATCGGTAAAACGCTGTGTATTTAATGATGTTCTATAGATACATCCATCACTGCGTGACCAACGAAAACTAGGTGTATCATTCGATTTAAAACATAATAATACGTTGTTCTTTCCCTCTCCCAACTCTATGTCTTTCTTTCTTATCCAATTCCCTTTTATCATTACAGTGTAGGGCCAGCAAAATGCGTCTGGATTTCTCTGGAACACGATATTAAGCCAAGCAGGTGATCAACCCACTGTGCCCTCCCAACTCTATGTGCCAATCTAAAAATCAACAAGATGTGAAGGGAGCCGTCGTGGGGTAGCAGTAACGTATTCGCATTTAACGTAGAAGGTCCTGGGTTCGTATCCGGCCCGGCTGCAAGTGGGGATTTTCTTCTTTGGACTTTCTATGAGCTTTTCTGTATCTGGTCCATTTCTGATGGAATCGTCCTATCGGTGTGGAATATAAAGCGTCTTTGATTTGACCTTTAATGACTTGACAAAGGCGTAGAATTATCCCATCTACCAATCAGTGCATTTCAATTTATAAACCGTTTGACTCGTCTTCACAGTAATTATCATTATAGCTGCAGTCGAAAACAGGGCGTTATCAAAGTGTGAGGAAAACTATTGTTTTCCCAACTGTGTTGTAATCAGACTTAAATGTACCCGGTCAATACACTGTCTCGGTTCGAGCCTCGTCCTCACTCCAGTCCGCGAAACAGGAGACCCCTTTTGCCCATAATCAATCTTCATTCTAGTTGCAGCGACAAGCATATTTGACAGGGAAGTAATATCTAATTAGATGGCGACATTTGCATTTCACCACCAGCATCCTGTCAAGATCAAAAGCTACGTGTGTTCTCAAATTACAGTAAACCCCCGGTAATCAGGAGATTGGATCAAGGAACGTACATGAATTTTCCCGATCGAGCATAGGAGATGCGGACCAGAGGGTTTTATTGCCGTATTATAGGTCTGGTCGGACGGGCTGAGTGCGGTAAGAAGTCGATGGCCGGTGTTTACTTCCGATTAGGGGTTGTACCCTGTGGGGGTTTGGGGCAAATGTCTTACGTGGGGGTGATGCTTGTCAGGGTTGTGATGACCCAATAGGGCATGGTCTGACTGGTTGAGGTTGTAGGGTGACACGGGGGCAAACAGATGGGATAAAACATACGGGGTTGCATTGATATCAATTTAGATAAAGGGGGGATGAATCATTGAGCGAATAGATGATTTGCACAGGAAGGATAACAGTAATACTGCACAAATGGCGATTTGAATCAACCATGCCATGATAGAGGGGTTGCTGGACGGATGGATAGAAAGAAACCAAATGAGTTAATTGACAATACGTTTATGTGGCAAGATCTGCTCAATTTTCTTATAGCTGAATTTTTCATCAAGGCAACAGTAAATATTGTTATGGCCAAAACTTGGGTATCACCTAAAAAGTAAAAATGTGACGCTCATTGTGCCATTCAAAGTTCGGGGCACAGTGGGGTGATCACATGCTCGCTTTATCTACCTGATCCAGAGTTCTTCCAGCACTGTGTTCAGCAATGCTGGACATGGATCTGGCCGCAACACTCCTTAGGGGTATAATGAGGTTTGGTTGATAAACTGAACAAAACAATGTTAATATCGGTTTGGTTGGTGCCCCACCAAGTTAACTCGCTCCAACCAGGTGTAGAAAAGGAGAGAGTTGGAAACGAATAAATAATGTGCGAGAGACTACTTTCTTATTTAGAAAGTGACAAATTGGAAACCAAGGCACTGACCCCACAGGCGCAATGCTTTTAAGAAGATAATTTCTGTGAAAAAAAACTTGGAAGATCTAGGTGAAGAGAACATGGTACACTAAACTGCCTTCGCGTCTGTGTGGCGAATACCAAATTGGCATCTCAAAGTGGTCTTTAGTGCCATCTCATCCTGTGGTAATTCCCTTGTAAATTAGCTTCTTCAAATCTGAACCCATGTAGTTTGTACCAAAATCATGATGTTTCAAGTTGTTTGGCAAATACAAGTGACTAAAAGTATGCCTGCTTAGCCTCATTTATGGAAAGTAGACATTCTTGGTATTGTACCAAATTACTGAGCTCGGAGAAAAAGAGAATTAGAATCCATTTAGTACGTTTGATTAATGATTCATCTTCTGTTGCTAAATGTGGGACAACATGAATTGAATTAAATCCTCCAGTTTGGACATTTGCCCTGTAGTTTGTATATCACGTCGTTTCTTCGGAGCAATTGTATTTATTTGGAGGCGCAAATCAATAAAAAAAAATAATTAAGACAGTCGGTACGACAACTCAATTCGTTTTGACAGGAAAAAAGTCACATGATGAATTTGGGTGACCTGACTTACCGACATCGTGTAAAATATTGTCAAATAGCAGGACATGATAAATTAATCGTTTAAAACTGTATTCCTGTATGGCGAACCATTTTTCCATAGCCATGTGAACCAGTTCTCACGTGACCAATGCTGCCTGGTCCTCTGCATCTAGAGTTAAGTAAAGAAGGAAAATATGAAAATGCCAGAAAAATTATGACCATAGAAAAATAAGAGTGGTTTGTCGACCATGGGAATCGAACCCACGCAGACAAAACGACAACACCACCTAGCCAGAGATAGAGAGCTAGACGCTTTAACGACCGAGGTAATCTGCCACCCCGTATCTGGAATTAGTAGCCTATGATACAACAATCTAACAATCTTATGGTCTTCAATTCCGATACTTTTTGCCGAGTTTGCGTGGTGTTCTTTTTTAAAATGATGATGTAGCAACCCTTCGAGGGGACGGATTTGGGTTTCCAGCAGCTGTTAGCTGGTGCCCATTTATACTAAGAATGGTTTGGACCAATAGCAACGGGAAAAAAACGTGCCCAAGATAACAATAAAGCGCTGGATTAAGCCTCGTGGATGCGAGTGGGGTTTGAACTCCAAGCAATCAAAACCTAAGCTGGTAACTAAACCATACATTCTCGGTGCTCTCTCAGTGAAGACACTGAAAGTCTCTAGAACCCTTGCACGGCACAGAATGTGTTCGTTTCCCCTTCTCGTGGGTTACATTAACGACTTTATGTGTGAGTAATGAGAATGTGAGGGAGATGCGATGCCACTCTGTTTGGCTGGGTAACTAAAGCAACGTTCTGAGATAAGTATGCGACTCCTGGATGTATACAGGCTATTGCCATGTGCTCGATAGGCACCATGAGTGAGTGTTACAAAAAATGGCACGATAAGAGTACAAGTCGTGCTAGCTTGATATCTGTAGGCAAAAAACTGGTGAAATATAATGATAAAACGCATTACGGCCTAATTCAAGTAAACCAGGGCCTGACATAAACCCAGTATCGATCTCTCTAGGCCTTGACCGTTCTGTCACCCTAGCTGGAGGACTATTGGAAGTAGTAGTAGTAGTAGCCGTAGTAATGTAGTTGTCGGTGGTAGCTGTCGCGGCTGTCTGGCGGATCGACATGCATTGACCTGGCCGTCCGTGAGTGAGTACATCTCTCTACTCTCTCTCTCTCTCTCTCTCTCCCCGCACTCTTACTATCTAACCGTCGATGGCACGACACAGCGATGAGCGGGGAGCAGCAGCTTACAATGACAAAACAACGTACGTACACGATTCCAAGACACGGATTGTACTGATAGAGGTAGGAGGTAGGATGGAAAAAAGGATAGCCATGCTTATAGTATTATGGTGAATATCCGCCCAAATTCTCCCAGTTCTTATAAAGCTAAGAGGTGACCACAATGGCTACATTAATTTGTTTATTGGCCTTGCTTATGATAAATAGTGCTCATTTTGCTCATGATGTCAATAAAAAAATTGTGGACACAGTGGGCTGATCATCTGCTTGTCTGAAATTATTTGATCCACAGCAATTTCCCACTGTGTTCAGCCATGTTTGGTGGTCTGGCTGCCTCATTTATGTCGGGTATCTAATGTACCTTTTTTAGCTGAAAATGGGGTTGGCCCCAACACTGCTCCGCGGTATTAATGAGGTTTGATCAAACATGGTGACTTTCTCAGTTGGTAGAGCGTGGGCTCGATCCCCCACAGTCGACATAACCGCTTTTCTTCACTATGGTTGTTTTTATATACCATTTAATACTATAACCACAGCTATATACGAACTGTATTCAGTTTACAGGTGTACCTCGCTGTAACGTCCAACCGTACATTTTCAGAGATATCAAAGAATGAAGAAGGGTTATACAAGAAATGTAACTTCACCTATTTATTTTGGTCTCAGGGTGGCATTTAAAGAATCCAATTGCGTCTTTAGAACAAAACAGAATCATTAAATTTAAATCCCAGCCATCTGCATTCGACATCCAACCCAATGTCCCCTCTGCTTTCTAACACAGAAAGTTAATGTCAAAGGCGAATCAACAGAACTTGAGAAGATATCACGGTAATCACCAGGGCAGAGCCATGAAATCTCTGAAAGGTCCATTAAACTCGATCCTTTGCATTAAGAGGAAAATGACTTAACCACTGCACAAGGGACGCCCAATGTTTCTTTTAGATACAGATCATAATCCAATGACATTGCTAACTCTGGGATTTTTTTCAAGACTTTTGTTTCGTTATATCGTGCAGTCTGTACCGTCTATAATAAGGACAAGGCACAGGGACGTAGAACGTAGGAACGAACGTAGAAACGTTCTACGTCCCTGTGCTTTGTCCCTTTGGAAACGTTCTACGTCCCTGTGCTTTGTCCCTTTGGAAACGTTCTACGTCCCTCTTGGAAGTTTATACACTTCCTTACCCCTCTTATTCATTTATTTTAACTTCCAGCAGCCCCTATTTCATTATCGTCTATAATAGTCGTTAGATACGTCTTTTTCTCGTCACTGGCCTGATCAGTGAACAAATGAAATGGGATGGAGGGAATAGGAATGATGTGGTATTTCACGACACGGGGTCGTGGGACTAGATCGTGCGTGACCACATCAACGTATTAGAATAAGCTTTACATAACTTTGGATAATATAATCAATACGTTAAGTTCTGTTTTGTTTTATATAATATTCGTTTCCGAGGGGATTATTAAATGTCTGGATAGAATACACGCTTTACAACCCGGTGCTCGTCCATTTACACACAACTGATTAACTGATTTGGGAGCTTTTTCGTCAAATATTCCTGTTTGTTGTTCTTTGTGTGTTGTTTGTTACCTGAGGAAGAGTGTTTATCTGAAACGTTCCACGTCCCCGTTTGTAAGGGCGGGAGGGGGGTCGTCCTTTAGAAGATTTTGGAATTTTCATTTATTTACTTTTTTACCTCTTAATATAGATTTATATAATTGATCTACTAAAGCTGGATGTTGAATGTTTTTGAAGATTCTGTATGTGACAATAAAATCATAGATGCAGGGCATGACAGAAATTTCACATTTTTAATTAAACAGAGTGCCTTGACATTCTAAAAAAGTCAGAAGAAACTGGTTAAAGAGGTTTATGTCCTCAATTACACAGTATAAGCTGTATTGTGACTGTTTGCCGGAAATTGTAACAATCAAAATAGAACAAAAAGTAGCTATACTCGACTAGTGTAAACACTTGCTCTTATTCAAAGATTACCATTTCCCACAAGACGCCGCCACGCCACAACTTGGCTTATACTGTGTAATTTGGGCCTAGAAGCCAAAAGACGAACATGAAAAGGCTGCTTACGACATAGAAAGTGACTTAATGCCATGCGAGCATGCGAGAATAATCGGCTTTCCATCCTGGCACTAACCTCGTTAGACCTATCTTCACAAACAGCCCTCCTGCCCCCATCTCTGATTCCCTCCCCTGGGAAAGGCACCGGAAATGGTGTGGTATTCTTATCTTGTCAGGGCTAATTCAATGAGCTGGGATAATCCCGGGCATGATGGGAAAAGAGGGTGTGTCCTAACCTCTGCAGTCTCGTTGTGAATCTCGTAAAGAAGCAATAATGGCTTTTACTTTCTAGGCATGAAGGTCGGAGATAATGACAAGAAGAGAAATCTTTTTTGATCATCGTGAAAGGAGGGAAGAACAGGGGTTAGAAATGGGCAAGGGACGTCACGTGACATTTTTGGCGCATGAATATCGAAATGGATGACACCGATGAAAGAGATCAAGGAATGAACTGTAAAGACTTGCTTCGTGTGTTCCCATGGTTATTCGTGCATAATTATAAATTTGGGTGATATTCTAGAGACGATTATTAAAATATTAGAACAGTAATGGAGATTTCTATGACCTTGAGACAAAACAGCCGTGATAAAATGAAACTTTGAATTGACAGCACACATACACAAACAATAAAGAGATAACACCTCCATAGTTTGTAAGATGTTTACTCGCCATGTCTCATTTCCTATCCTATCCGCCCTATTCTCAACTTCCATTTCTTTCCCTATTCAAATCCCTATCTATATATCCTCCCATCCCTCACACTCTCTCATCGCCCCTCACACTCTCTCATCGGGGGGGGGGGGGGGGGGGGGGGGGGGGGGGGGGGGGGGGGGGGGGGGGGGGGGGGGGGGGGGGGGGGGGG
>JARBEQ010205617.1:0-10745 GCA_030265355.1 Tritonia tetraquetra
AGGGTTACAGTCTCAATATTACTAAAACATGACTAAACACTTTCTAAATACTGAAGTTTTAATTGCTACTAAAAAAAAAAAAAAGCTAATCAAGTGATTGGGTATGAGGCCGGGACAAAAAAAAAAATAGAAAAAGAAAGAAAAGAAAGAAGGTTAGATACGCGTTTATCTATTGCCAATCACATCCTGTCTTGACGTGGCACGAGATAAAAAGGCACTAAAAAACGTGAGCAAAGAGAGAGAGAGAGAGAGGGGTGGGTGGGTGAGAAGGGAGGGGTGGTAAGAGTCTCATCCATATTGTAATGTATTTGTACCATCAGAGCATTACTTTGTGTTTTGTAATAAAACCACTCATGCAGGCATTTTCTTGCAATTTAGTCAATTTGAGCCTCGTACGAAAGGAGACTTACATTGCTAAAATTAAGGAAAGCAAATGTTTCTTTTCAGAATTTGAGTTTTCTACTATTGTTTTATTTACAACAAAATATGTTCCACTGTTCGTTTTAAAAACTGACTTTTGACAGGTAATAAAAACAAAATGTGATAAAAAATCTGTTAGTTTGAAGTATTTTCCAATCAGAAATATCAAAATTTATTTGTTTGAATTTCATTTAGGAAGTTTACAGAACTCTTAAAAGACATCCCCTTTGTGTGAGAGCTTTCAGAGCCTGAATTTTCGAGATTATTTTCAATTTAATTCATTTTTTCTGCCCAAATCCTGAAGATATAAAAGTAAAAATTGGTGAAAAACTATATAAACAAGTTACAATTATTGATTACATTTAAGTACAACTGTAATCTCAGTCCACTGAATAAGACCCCACCCCCCTCCCTCATGAAAAGAAATCGACTGTCATGTCCTTATTTGGAAATGACTCATATCTGTCTATCATATCATTGAATTGTGCCTTGTATCTCAGAAAATATATAAGTAATAACGAACATTCAAAGGGAAAAAAATTATGACAGATACATAGAGACACAAAAACTGATTCATACCCGACTTAAACTGGCTCGTTGATCCAAGTTGTCTTCTTTCTTTAGCACCACACTGACATCTTTGGACGAGGATACCACTTTCATTTTCTGACAGGAACACAAACAATATCATATCACTCATAGCGACGTTAGTAGTCGGGTATATCATGAATCAATGGAGTCACAAATTCATCAAATAAAACGGGGGCTGCTGGTTTGTTTTATAAGAGAAGCACATTGACACAATTTGGTGATAACATACTGGGAAATAGTAAGACGATAATTTAAGCTAACAGGAATGAGAAACAGAACGAGACCTTACCAGAAATGCCCTCTAACCACATGCTACTAGAAGTTATAAACCAAAGGGTAAGAAGGTAAAGGAAATGTATAAACTTCCACAGGGACGTACAATGTTTCGTGTAAACATCCTTCCTCAGCTACAAACAGGACACAAAAGAAAACAAACATATAGCACACTTATCGCTGGTTTGACTTTTCTACATATTTTTAGGTGTTGCTCGGCTTTAGGTCAGAGCATCATTCTACCATTAGCCTTTGTGGTAAACCCCTCCCTCAGGTATACCAAAACTGAGCAGATTTTGCGGCGTTCTCCACTCCTACTAGTTTCCTACTGTCACTTTCATTTCTTTCCATGAAATCCTTTTAATCCTCTAATGAACCACAATCACCTCCTCAGCTTTGTAAGAACTGGGAAAATTTGCCACTTTGGGCAACGTTGAATGAGTAGTAGTAGTATGTCCTTAAGAGCCTTTAAGGCTCATAGGGCCGGGGCTTAGCCCGGTTTCGGTAGCGTGAAGCGGACAAGTGACAATTTGTCACATTTTGGATAGGACGCTGGTCTATCGCAGAATACTTTCCCAAGACTCGTACATTTCTACACCTGGGTCGAGTGAGGCAAACGGAGTAAAGTTTCTTGCCCAAGGAAAAAACAAAGTGCCTGAAGCCGGACTCGAACCCACGACCCTCGCCATGAAAGTCCGTAGTCCAGACCACTCGGCCACCTCGCCTCCTGAATGAGACCTCTTGTTAAATGCGAAGTCAGGAGAATATAAGTAATATGGAAAAAAGGGATTTTGGTTTGCCTCATTGGAGCTGACTTTTTGTTGAGTGAGACCCTGTTGGATCTGGCACCCACTGTAATTTGTCGTAACCTAGCCTCATTATTCAGCATTCACATCCATAGAGAACATTACATTACAGTAAACAGGACTAGTATGGGCTATCAAATGACAAAGACAGACTTACCTGTAATTTCTCCAACATTTCTGTTTTTCTTATGATTTCCTGCAATGATGAGAGAGTTTAAAAAAGAGATAAATACATTGGAAGACATGATTTAAAAAAAAAAAGAAAGATAAAAAAAAGAATTTTCTCCAATTATTTCTAGCTTCTATCATAATTTATAATCTGTTTTGTGAAATCCCTACTTAAAAGACTCCAACCAAACCCTTTCTCCCTAACTGTGTCAATACTGAAAAAAGCCACAGAACTTTTACTCCTCCACATCAAGCTAATGCTTGACATTGTAGCCCATCACCTTATACCGTGATATGTCTAAAACAAAATGTGAGCGTCTACGACAAAACCTTTCACATGGTGAAAAGGGGCCGAGCCGAGATATAACCAAATAATGAGAATCGGTCGAATTTCATGAAAATTGAGTTCTCACCAAAATTAGTTGAATCAATACATTTCCAACATTCTGGCAAGAGATTATTGTGAAATTGTAACCCTAAACATTAAAAATTAATGCATAAGTTGTCAGGAGGGTTTTTGAACCCAAACAAAGGGAAAACTTTGACAGCTGTTTTCTCTAAAAACAAGGTATTTCGATTTTGAGTCGCATAAAAATTCATCACTTTGAAAAGAATCATCCAATTTGATTCAAATAAAGTTCAAAATGATCAGACAGACTTAGGCTTTCATTTTATGCACGTAAAATGAAAACAAAAATATTCAGTGAAGGATTTTCTCATATAGACCCTCACAAATACCTTTCTTCAAAAAGGTTTTAAGTTTCACATCCTTCCTCATAAGGTTATATCAAAGGCCATGACTATAAATAGTTCTTCTCTGATGGGACTTGAATCCATGGTAACAGAATCAGAGCCTTCTTCCACAACCGGGACACAAATGTGTGACTGTTGGGTCTATGAGCGAGAGCAATACCTCTGCACTATGGACAAAGTACCCTGATATTTCTACAATGTTTGCGATGTCCAGAGAAAACCCTGACAATTCCTGTCCTCCATTGTCCCATTAATCAGGGTTTTAACATATATCCAAAATATCTCCAAACATCCTTCAGAATTTCTTTTTTCATCATTGCCCCGATTACCTTTCAGTGTCAGGATCATCTTAAATGAATAAACTTCCTCCATTCTTTAATATTTCGACTTCTTTTCTTTGCGTCAACTACAGTCATTTCTCTCTTCTTTACAATAACAGATACGACCTCTGTCCACATTTTCAGAATTGTGTTTACTCAAGTCCTTACGGTTTGAATGTTGAGTCCGGTGAATATTCTAACGGGAAAGTCAGGCATTCAACCAATAAATATTTCAGTTCACCTGCTTAAAACCAACATGGCCTTTACTGCTATCCAAAAACCCATGATCACATAAGCACAACAAAACATGTCAGTCTACCACAATCTCACATGGTCATGATTCCTACCTCTTCTAGATCTTTCTTCTTCTGTTCCTGAGTTTTAATTTCCTTCTTTAAAATGCCTTCTGGAATGTTCAACTTCTGCTCTGACGATGAGCATCTGGAAAATAAAATGAGTGAAATACAAACTTATAAAACAAACATTAAAGACTCAAAATGTAATGATGAAAGTAAATAAACAACAATGAAACAATATCATGCTTTTTTAAGGCCCTTTACTAATTTTGTGAAGATAAAACATTCAAGGGATGCCACCAGGCTCTGTCAAAATTGCCTGAATTTACTTTTTTTGCCCATGAATAGAGATTGAGGACAAACCTGTTTCATCTGTATACTACTTGTACTAACTCTAAAAATGTTTGTATAGCCAGACATCTCTCAACATAGTTTAACATGCTACTGGAGAAATAACACCTCTGAACATTGCATGTTGTTGTTGGCTTGCTGAGGGTGTGAGTTTATAGCATAACCTACAGAGAAACTTTGTTGTAATCTACGTTGATCGAATCTATGTATAAAGCATAATCGGTGATAAGTCCTGTTCCGACACTTGAAGATCATGTCTAAGACGACCAGTCTCCTATTTATAGAAAATCTCTGAGAGGACTTGAACCCGGTCAGCCGAAAAAAGCCCTTTACATTCTTTGACCCAGCTGGGATTTGAACAGCTGACCTCTTGATCCCTAGGCTAGTGCTATACCACTGTACCACAAATGAGTCCAAATAAAGTCGCCGGTGGTCAAACAGGCGTGGTCAAGCTACATTGATCGCGATCAGTGTCTGGACAGGTGACTACTCGGGCACTGTGCCCTTGGGTAAGGCACTCAACTCTGCTTAGCTCACTCGACTCCGGTGTAAATGAGTACCAGCTGAGGGCAGCGATTGATCTTGTCAGAATGCTAGTGCTGAAGTGTTTAACAGGCAACTCGCACTGCATACTCCTCATGGAGCTGAGAAGGGAGTGTCATGACCTGCCGGAGGTAAACTATACATTGTAAAGCCCATTGAGCATGATGAACTTCGTGGATATGCACTATATAAATACCATACTTTATAGATGTCAAGACCGTTTCCATTCCTACAAGACAGATAAGTAAAGATGGAAAATACAAAAATTCCAGAACAATAGCCATAGAAGAAGAAACAAGTTTTGACATGTGTGGGGATTGAACCCACGCCTGTGAGAGCCCACAGATAGAAAGCAGACTGAGCTAGCTATTCCTATTTTTCAGGCACTTTCCCATTTTCCGTCTTCACTCAATGCTATTTATCACTAGTTGTGCCCGCTCCCCTTTAATTTCATTCGTATCAGTGTGTGACAAAGCACTTACTTGTTGTGCTGCTGGTCGTTATTCATGGTACAAACCCAGTGGTCAGGGAAGTCCTTGCTGATGTTGTTAGAGTTGAATGGAATCATCCGCCACTTCAAGCACATATCTGGCATCATAGAAAATAAATAGGTTGGTGTGTCACACGAAAGATATAAATAAAAAATAAAAATTGTTAGTTTCACGCCCTTCGCAACACATTATAGATCGCATCAAAGGTGGGACCTTGGATTCATACTCCAGCTCTGATAGGACTTGAATTCACAAGGAATCCACAGGGTCAGTCAAAGCCAGGAAATCTCTCGACGAATCAAACAGGATCAGTCAAAGCCAAGGAATCTCCCGAGGAATTCACAGGGTCAGTCAAAGCCAGGGAATCTCCCGAGGAATCCACAGGGTCAGTCAAAGCCAGGGAATCTCCTGAGGAATTCACAGGGTCAGTCAAAGCCAGGGAATCTCCCGAGGAATCCACAGGTTCAGTCAAAGCCAAGGAATCTCTCAAGTCCAAAGAAAAACAAATGTTACATTGCTGACAGGAAGTGTTACCATTAGGCTACAGCACCCCCACAGCTTTTCTTTACATCTTGACAAAATATTTACTTTAAAAAATCCAGTTATTTTTTGAATGAATTAGAATATATCATAGATTTGTGTACTTATCAAAATTTAATGTATTCTATCAGAGCCTGTTAAATCTGTCCTCACAAACCTTCCGAGTAGTAGGGGACGATTTTTGCATTGGCCCATTGTCAGACACTTCTTAAAGCCATGCAGGAAAATGAATTTTTAAAAATATAGCGACAAACCAATTGTTTGCGTTGAAATCAAAATATGAAAACAATAAAAACTATGCCATAAATATATCTGATAACTCCAATAAAAAAAAGTCTGAATCAAATTTTCTTAACCAGGTTTGAACTTAACAGAATCAACATTATATTTTAAAAATCTCCCCTATAGCAGAGAGAAAGAGAAGATCGTTTTACCACACTGTAGGCTAACGCTGAGCTGCATTGCTCTCTTCCTCACAAACTTGATGTCATTCGACGGAGGATCTTTCCAGTTAGAGCTTACATAGCCAAAGTTTTCCCTGCAAGAACATGACAAAAGACAAGAGACATCATCAAACTTTGTTGGTGTTAGGAGGCAAGGAGGAAGAGTGGTCTAGCCACAGACTTCCATAGCGGGGTCGTGGGTTCGAGTCCGGCTTCAGGCACTTTGTTTTTTCTTTGGGCAAGACACTTTACTCTGATTGCCTCACTCCATCCAGGTGTAGAAATGGGTACCAATTCTCAAATGAGATTTGGGAAAGTATTTGCGATATAGACCAGCATCCTATCCAGATAGTGACAAATTGTTGCTTGTCCGCTTCACGCTACCGAAAGCAGGAAGCTTCGGCCCTTTCAGCCTAAAAGGCTTACTGACATACTTTTTTGTTGGTGTTGGAGTTTCCAACCCTTAGAGAAGAAATCTAAATATGAAAACAATAAAAACTATATTATAAATATATCTGATATCTCTAATAACAAAGTCTGAATCAAATTTCCTTAACCGGATTCGAACTTAACAGAATCAACATGTACTGCGACTGCTTGATAATTAAGTCATGGTTAAATACAGGTCTTTATGTGTCTCCATTTTGACAAGTTTTTCCCCTCCTTAGTTACTAATACAAGGGGAATGCAGTGGTGCAGAGGTACGGTTCTGGCACCTGAAGCAAAAGTTATCGGGTTCAATTCCCGGCAGCGACACTGTCGGATATTATTCTCCTTGAAACTCGGTGAAAACCTATATATGCCACTCCCCTGATCCTACTCAGGTAGGTGGGATCAAAGAACCTAGTCATATCGGAGACGGACGATAAACTTGGAGATCCTGTGTGCACGTGGCGCACGTTAAAGAAACCTTGGCAGTTGAAAATCGACATGGCCGCTGTCCTGGAAAAAATAATTCCTACCACAATGGTCACAGTGGGTTGATCACCTGCTTGGCTTAATATCTTGATCCAGACAAATCCAGCCTCATAGTGCTGGCCCTACACTGTAACGGTAAAAGGGAATTGGATAAGAAAGAAAGTTACAAATACAGTCGACCCGGCTTCATCGCAACACAACGGGAACGACAATTTTTTTCTTCTGATTATCCTAAATTGCAATTAACGGAAGTTGGCCGTGGGCCAGTAATTTAGGGTCATTTCACTCCTTGAGGACTAGGTATGTCTGTTGCAGGATCCCTTATAGATGTTGTTGAAAACAACTCCCAAATCTGTTATGGTCAAATCCAAAGTTTCAGGGCATGTAAAGGAGTAACCAGTCAGTGTCACCCACTCCGCCAACAACGTCTTATCATAACACAAAATATAATAACACTCACCAAAATTTTGTTATTCCTTGTTGAGCTGTCGACAAATTAAGGAAGAGAGAAATGTTAGCAGTTGAAAACAAATATGCCACACCAAATGTAAAACCCCCATCTCCACAATATCTACACTCAAGGTATGTAATAGAATGGTCCTCCAGACTTCCATACAACTTGCCCCTTAGGGACTGCTCCTTAGGCCAGGTGGTAGCCCACAGAACATGTTTGGCCTCTCCTCTGGACTACAAGTTTCAATCTACATACTGTATGCTTGGTCACATGTGCAGCCAAAAGATCATAACTTGACCTGTTCAATCCAGCATGTGATAAGTCTTTGTCTTTAAGTGGGAGTTCACCAATTCAAACCATTGCCCAAAACAATACCCCTCCCCCCCCCAACCTCACTCCCAAACACATCGTCAAACCAGTACTGCTTTATCTTCTTTCTTTATCAATAACCTTCAGTACCTTTTGGTGCAAGGAGTACAGTGGTCTACACCAAAGAACCTGATCCATCTTACAACCCGTCGTCGGTCAGAAACTGAATTTTTTTCTTTATAATTTTCATCTCAAAGAACCTGACCACAGGTAGATAACCCTCCCTAAGAACCTGCTGTTTTAATGGATTTCGTGATCGGGTATCAAAAAAATATACAAAACAAGGCTAAGGCTCAACTTACTTCATGGCACTCCTTCATTTACAGCATCAAAAAAAAAAGCTGCCCACCATACGTGTCAAACTGTTTCCTTAGCAAAGGGAGGTAATTGGCCAAAATAGGAATTAATCACCTCATGTATAGCTTTTGGATCCCAGTGGCGCAGAGGTACGGTTCTCGCCTCTGAAGCGAAAGGTACCAGGTTCGATTCCCGGCAGGGACAGTCGGGTATTTTTCTCCTTGAAAATCGGTGAAAACCTATATGCTACTCCCCTGATCCTATTCAGGTATGTGGGATCAAGAACCTAGTCCTATCAGACGATAAACTCGGAGGTCCCATATACGTTAAAGAACCCTTGGCAGTTAAAAATCGATAAATCACAAGGCTGCTGTCCGGGCAAAATTAATTCCTACCACAAAGGTCACAGTGGGTTGATCACCTGCTTGGCTTAATATCTTGATCCACAGAAATCCAGCCTTATAGTGCTGGCCCTAAACTGTAATGGTAAAATGGAATTGGACAAGAAAGAAAGATGTATAGCTTTGATTGTTCACCTTAAAAATTTCTTAGGTGGAGACTACTTGTACTGCTTTATTCTACCTCCAATTTGGCTTGTTTTCAGTTCAAAGTTTAAAACAATGTTTTCCCTCATGCATTTGCGATAAACTTTCCGTACGAATAACTCTTGAATAGGTGCATAAATTTTGAAGTCCGTAACTGACATAACTAATAATTGTTATTTCTCCTGGCACCTTACACCGAAAGGTACTAAAGGTTATTGATAAAGTAGAAGAATAGGATTTCCCCTGGCACATTCATCTCCTTTCAAGCTAAACCTGGAGATGGAATAAAGCAGTACTAGGGTAATGACATGCAGACCGCAGAATTTTTTCTTTGGGCCTTTCAGAGTTGCCCTGGAGATTCACATGGAATCTTCTCAAGTTGTGTTGAACCGTCTTTGATATGACCTTTATGTGTTAAAAAGGGCGTTAAATTTCAAACTTTAGAACTTTTTTTTTGACATGCAGACAGCAGGCACTCACCAATGCCGACATCTTTCCAGTACTGAACCATGTGTTCTCCCATAGCACGCATCAGATGTCGGTATTCCTTAGCGTCAGCAAAGTCCTGTTTGTTGTGGGTGGGTTCCAGCACCAGGTAAGGGACATCTACAATACCTGTTAAGAGTGAAAAATAAATTCTATGTAAACATTTGAGAAACAAAAAAAACTTACCTGTGATCTTGTTTAATTAAAAGTCTGACGAGACCAAATGAAGAATGGGAAACAAACGAAGAACTCACACGAGACTCACCGGGCTTTAATGTGCATGACAACATCAAAATCGACCAAATGAAACAACGGGAAGGGTAACAATATAATACTCTTTGATGGGTGAGTGTTTACGAGGAGCCAATGGGGTGTCTTGGCCCCAACGTTACATTATAGAAACATTGGAGTTTGAACAAAAACAAGTTACATTCCAGACTCCTCTGTAGTGGTGAGTTGACGTCCTATCGAAAATAGACAGGAGGTGCCGAAAAGAAAAGCAAAAACTTGAACTAATTGAAGTCGTGCTGGACAGGCTGAGCATTATTTCTTTTGAGATCAGAAAACTTTGCGACTGCAACAAGTTAAAAACTTAAGCTACATTTCATAATAGAAAATAGAAAAATAAATTTAAAAAAAGACTTACCTACAACTCCACTGCAAAACCTATAAGAGAGAAATAAACATGTCAGTAACAAAGTCATTAATGCCATTAATAACAGCATTGTAAGAAGAAACAATGAAGGCCAAAAGGTAGGGAAACTTATAAATGTATGGTAGGCAAAATATTCCTGCAATATCATGATATTTAGGAATTTTAACTCTTAGACTACCACCTGTCCATAAATTTTTTAACGTGAAGATGGCTACAGATGGATTTGCTAACATGGACCTCACGACCGTCTTATTACTCTTACATAGAAGTATTAGGCATCAAATGAAAGGGAATTGAATGTAGAATGGTGTCAGTATAAAGGTGCTTTGTCGAATGCCAAACCGGCAGATTAATCAGTGGTAGTCAAAGAATTAAGATTTTTTAGTGAGTGATTGGCATAAAAACCTACAGAATGTTTTGATCAAAGTTCACCCACCCGAGTCTAATCTTCAACATGCTGTGGCGTAGCTCAACCATCACATGCATTTTCTCACACCACATGCATCAATAAATGTTGTCGACCCTCAGCCTCACTTATTTTTTTGCAGCTGGGGTGGCAATTGTCATGACAAGCATTGTTTACTATCATCCGAAAAATTTTGGTTCATCAGTTGGCTATCAGCATTTTCCCCCCTTTCTAAAAACATTACTAAAAATTATGCGGATTTCATCATAGTGGTGTAAATAGTTCATGATCAATAGTGTTGTAAAGTAACCCCCAAGAATGGCCAGAGTTAGAGGTTGTAGGTCTAAAAATTGTCCAGACTCAAGTGAGTTTAACATAAAAAATTTAGCAATCTATAAAATGACACAATTTGTTCCATTCATGTAACAAATTTATACAACGGTATAGTAGTAGTATATCTAGCTTCGCAGTCACAAAGACGTTAGCCCTGAACTGTGGAGTAGACCGGGGCGTGATTCTTCGTTTTGCTGATAGCAATCTTTGATCACACACACACTAACCATAATATCGTGAGTTTCCAATATTAGATAATTCAATCACAATTTTCTTTTTCAATAGCG
>JARBEQ010205728.1:0-12465 GCA_030265355.1 Tritonia tetraquetra
CAGAGAAATCCAGACTCATTGTGCTGGCCCTACACTGTAATGGTAAAAGGGAATTGGATAAGAAAGAAAGAATATCCTATGGCCGATGAAAGGTATCGCTTTGCTGAAAGAAAAATGAGGCATTTCCGATACAATATGTCCTGTCATTTGTTGATTGTTCACGCATTCCGATCACTCGTACGTTCATTTATTTTAAATGCCGTTTTTTTTAAATTATGGTCTTCGAATTTTAATAATTGGTGAGAGTGTAACGAATTATAAGTCAAATTACGATGATAAGGAGTTGTTTACTGCTACTAATGATGGGGATCTAGATTGTCCTACATGAATCAAGACAGTGCGATCCGATAGTAACAATAACAAGACCTGGTGCAAAGTTGTTGGACAGTACAAGTTGGTTAATATTTTTATGTTTCTTTCTTGTTTGCTTGTATGAAAAGGGACTTCTCACAGAGGAAATTTCTAAACAGCTGGGGCTCAAATTCAATTTGTGAATTTTACATCAAAATCTTTTCTTGGAGCATTTTATCTTTCATTTGTTGGATACTAACTTCTTCATTTTTTGTGAACATATTTTCAAATTAGTTATCACTTTTCCACTTGTAATGACATTTTTTTTCTCCTTCGACCATTTCCAGCCCCTTCTCTCCGACAGTAGCCCCTCCCCCAGCCCACCAATCACCTCGCCAACTCCAGTACTCATCTCACCCCCTCCCTGCCCACATGCACCCAGTTCCTGTGCTTCATGCCTCCGGACTGACCCCTACATACCCAGCACAAATCCATCCTCATTATGCTGCTGCTGCAGCCGCCGCTGCTGCTGCCGCAGCTGCTCCAAGCTACCTGGCCCCAACAGCCCAGCCCCCGGCCCCACCTGGAGTGTATGCTACCTACCAGATCAGCCCCGTCAAACACAGGCAATTCCAGTATTTTGCTTAATCGCAAGGCTCATTTGACTTCATGTCTTTATAACATATTTTCGTTGAGACGTTTTAGTACATCCTTTGTAATGATCCGTTTCAAATTGGTTTGATACCATGGTCTGTGTAAGGAGTTGAGATATGATGATTTTATTGCTCAACCAGGTGTTCTTGTGAAGATGCTTTGAAACATAGGGAATTAAGAAAGAAGAGATCTGAAATTTCTTTCAATAGTGTTATCTCTATTGGGAAAATAGTAAGTGTTGTTTATCTGACTGGTTTTCGTTTTTTACTTTCGTTCACTCTTTTAAAAGAAAGTTTAACAGAAAACTATTTCCCATTGACTTCAGGTGAATTAAATGCTTAGGTCTTTGGCATGCCCAGAATATTGATTCGTTTAAAGAAGTGTTTTTTTGGGGGGGGGGGAGGGGGGGGGAGTTTTGTTATTTTTAATTTCTCTTTTTGCTTAAAGTTACCACATTGTGAAATTTATGTCCTGTTTCAGTCAAAGAACATGGAATTAGTGGCGTGATCAGGTCTGCGATAAGCACTGCTGGTGACTAAAATTATTCAACTTGGGATTTTCTTTAATGAAGAGTAATTGTAGGAATGAACGAGTTTGATTTGTAAGAGAAAGAAGTTAATTCGTGATAAGCAAGTATCAAGTTTGATTTCTGGATGGTGATTTGTTCATGGAAGTAAACGGCGGCTTCTTGACATAGATATTAGACATGTTCTGTTTAAGTGTGTACATGCTGATGAAAGACTAATATTGGAGTGAAGAATTGTTATATATTATTCCCCTCCCCTGGTCATGATTATCAATGGCTTGAAATACACACAGTTTATTGCTTTGATAACATATTAGTTCTTAATGTGAATGTATGCCATCTTCTGTGTTTTTTCAAATATATTGTTTTAGTTTGAGACTACAATTCTGGAATGTATTCTAGCGTAGCACCTGTAGATAGAAAGAAAAAGAGTTTGGCTTTATTTGATGTTTTACATATGTATATTTATAATCAGTAATGAACTTGAGAATTTTTTTTTGCATTTCGATGGAATTAAAGTGCTTGAATTTCTCTTTTCTTAACATCTAAATCTTCCTTTTTTTCTTTCTTGTCTTGCAGGTTTATACCTTTTGATTTGTCTGTAGCTCTGTATCGGTTTATTATTTACTTGGCTAGTTCTTTATAAGAATAGCTCATAGCTTATTGATAACCATTATTTCATTGTGGTATGACTATTATTACACTTTTATTTTCTTGATAATTTATTCATGGCTATATTTATTTTATTTATAACGGAAAGATTTTGAATACATTTTATAAACAAGGTCTGTGGCAGCTGGAGTATTTTCATCCAAGCTCTGGATTTGTACAGGACTGCAAGTATATGAGCATCCTGAGGGTTTAACCTTGATATTAAATGTAATGATCATAATGTATGATGACTTCAGTTGTTGACATCATTTGTGTGAGTGATGCAATAACAGGGATTTTGTAACCAGTGTCTTTGACAATCAGAACAAGTAAAAGAATAATTGTTCAAATAACTGAAGATTTTGTGGAATTATTGTTGAGATTTGTCTCACATTTCCTCTTAATTGTAAAATCTCCACCTGGACACGTCTGTCACATATTTTTTTCTCATATGTCTGCCACATGTAGATTAGCTTCATTTTTTCTATTTGATTCATTTGTCATTGTTAATTGTAATGAATACATTTAAAAATTGGGATATTGGATGGTATTATCTGTGGTGCGGTTTCAGTTTCAGGAGTATCTTCCAAATCATGATTATTTGATAGTGTTGTATTTCTCTTACAGCAATATGATATTGTGAGTGAATATGAGTAGACTTAAGTTTGGCAATGGCCTATGAGTGACGCTCATTTCTAATCAAATGACCCAATAAAGGTGACAATCTGCTCATATGTGGAAGACCTACCTCATATAATTTTTTGATAATTCAAGTAATATTACAATAATTGTGTCTCTTGTTTGTAACATACAAAAGATAGATAATGTGTATAACATACAATTTCTTCTTATCTGCCTGGGGGAATCATATTTATGGACTTCATTATAAAAAAATATTCTATTTCTAACGACGTATGCACATTCCACGTGTATTAATAAATAAGTTTTAAGTAGAAAACCACCCAGCTTTGTTTCCTTTTGAGATGAGAATATGAGTACATCTTAAATTAAGATTTTGATATTAATAGAATTAAGATGATACAAGTTGTCAACCCCTCACCCCTTTCTTTCTCCCTGTTGGTCTATTGAAGATTGACAAATGTTCATCTGTGCAAGAATATATTGAAGGAGTTGAAACATGACTTTGTAGGAGGATTACAGTTTTCATCCTGTTTTTTTGTTCTCCTTTTACGTTTTCTTTGTCAACTTGTTTCACTAAAATGAATTAAATCACAACACCAATATATACTTTAGTCATAGATGTGTATTCCGTTCACCTTATTCACTTATTAATGCGATTTAGGAATATTTTCTCCCTGTTATGTTTGCATGCTGGAGTAGATACATATTTCTCCATATTTTCTCTATTTCCCCATATTGTTGATCAGATCTGCAGTGTGCGACTGTCAGAATGTATATAAGTCTCTTCACAGTTTTAAATGTTACAAATTATCAATAGATATGTTATTAAGTATTTAAATCTATCTATCTAAAATGGTGTTATATATCGTCTTTGTGCCTTTTCTTCCCTCAGCGGAGGCTTGTATTTATTGAAATTGTTATATATATATACACATATATATATATATATCTGGAAAAATATTCTAAAAGACTTTCCTTTTTTATACCTAGACATGGTGTGTGTATATATCGGTATATCCTCTTGACTTGAATTGTAATTATTCAAATCTATTATTGCCAGTTTATTCAAAGACTTTTCAGTCTGCTGCATTTAATTTTAGAACTGTATTTACTGTTCATTGGTTTTAGTATTGTTTGATCAAATATCTTGAAGGGAGAGAAGTTGTGTGTTGTTTTTAAATGTTTAAATTTAGTTGCACTCATCAAACCTTTTGTAGATTATCACTTTTAACCCTGACTCTGGTTATTGCGACATATAATTACCTTTTCGGAGATCCTGATACATATGAAGCTGTAGCGAATTGCATATACCGAAGCACTTCAATTTTTTTTAAATTGCTAATAGTGGTTACGATTTGTGACTATTGACTTGATTTTGTGTTCTATTAGAAAAATAAGGTTGTGAGTCGGATCGATGTTTATTTACATTTTTTGGAGACAAATTGGCCGGCTGTTTCATGTCACTGACATGAGTCATTTTGCATCCTTTTTCTCTAGACTAGTATTTTATATCTTCAGTATTGTGCATTTCCCTTTTGCTTGGGCATTTTATCTGTTGTGCATAGAGGTCTAGACAAATGTCAGCGTTACACGAAAATCACCCACAATTTTGACATATATATTTTTATCACTTTCAAACACATAAAAACAAAAAAAATATGTGTAATAACAAACTCCATTGAATTTTAAAAAACCAAACAGGGTTGATTGAGATAATGTTTGAAATAGATTAATTATGAATTTTTGAAAATAAGTTTTCCCCCGACACCAGATAATGAATGGTTTTATTGCCAGTGAGGGACCACAGGGACCTTGGTTTATTACCGGAGTACGGGTTAATTATATCATTAATAATGACAAGAAATGAAAGAAGAGTGTCTCTGTTCTTTGAGATTTATTTTTCTCTTTTATAAAGAAGCTTGATTTACTTGTGCATATGTAAATAAACAAATTATTTTGTTTGGGTACGAGTTTGAGGATTATGTCAGTAAAAAAAGAAGGGTATTTAAACAGGGCTTGTTGATGTGTTCAATTCTTAATAGTCAATTCCACAAGCTTGTAATATGCATATTTCATTATCATTTATCAGCAATTTTTATTTCCAGTTATGATTAATTGTGCCCTGTAGTGATAACAGAGCTTAACTACATATTAATGATTTCAATCCTGATTTGTTGGATTTGAATGTTGTACTTTCATAGCGACTGACAGAATGGTGTATTGCATTGCCCGTTTTGATTTGTGTATTTGTAGCATGTTGCTATTGTCACCAATGTCTTGGGACATCTGTGCCCCATCCATTGCTAATTCCCTCTCATTTTTTAAAACAATCTCTTAAAGTTATAATTATTATAATCTGATGAGTTAGTGTGTTGAGTGTTTTTAAAAAATATATCTGTATTATGTCTTGATATTTGTCTTATTCAGTTGTCAGAGCAATAAGTAAACGAAAGCAAGCTGCTTATAATCCTGGTATAGACATAGGTATTTCTTGTGGTTGATTCACCAGAGCTAGATTAATTTCTTAGAACCATTTTTATGGCAGGATCAAAGGTAGAATTTGGATTTGTTTTGGTGATTTAAAATTTTGTGTTTCCCCTTTTCAATTACAATTTAGAACCATTACTCAGTGGCTAAGTTCAATTTTGTTTTCTCTACCCTCTGGATCTGCTGTTTCTGATCAAGAACAAAAAAATTCCTTGTGCTCTCTTACTGCTAAAGAAAACCTATGTTGAGACAATTTGGTAAGGACAATGGAGGACATATATAACAAGATGACTGTACATATGATTTTTGTTTGTTGTTGACATTGATTACAGGATGATATTATTCACCCTATTTTAGCCTTGCCATCAATTCCATCTAATTCATTTTCAACATGTAGCATTGTACCCATTTCACCATTGATATTCAGGTTTTTCTTACATTACAACTATTAGACGATTTTGTAGCTTCGTGCTGCTCATTCATATGCCCCTTAGGTATATACAAATCATTTCATTTTATTCAATTCAGCCTCACGTTTTTTCTAGATGTTTTGTATGTTTTGACCGACAGACTAGCGGGTTGATTTTAATTGATTTAACCAATTGATATGTCACATAGTTTTTGGTATGTAACCAACAGGAGATAGTAGCAATCATATTTTCAATCATTTCTGTTATATAATCCCACACTTATAAAAAGAATTTGATTTCTAGAACCAGACGCTCACCAGAATCACTAGATTCTTGTTTTATCAATGCTTGCCTTTTGTTTAGTTATCTTAACATTTTTATTGCATTTCATAATTTGAATTTGTTGCATTCAAATTTCAGTTTGTTTGGTACTGAATACAATATGATATTGATATATCATGACATCACTATGTGATGGTCACATTTTTTCCTCTTTTTTTTTCTTTCAAAAACTGCCATAATTATTTTGTTTTCCCCTTTAACAAGCCCTCTTAAATTTAAAGGGCATTCTTTGTTATCCTTTTCGTGTGCTATTTGGTTGGCTCATGGAAGGCCCCATAAAAAGGATATTACTATTTTGCCATAGCCACGAAATCTATTGTCTCCGCGTTATGGCCGTATACCTACAGCATTTGCCCGTATCTGTCATACTGTCTAGTATGGAGGTGAAGCCAGTCTGGAATTCTATGACAGTGAGAAGAAAAAAATCTTTTCAAGTTTCAATTATGCTCTTTTTTTTTTTTAAAGCTATCTATAATTGTAACAATGCAGAGGTAATAGTATATCTCATAATACACCTCATATCTACAGTCAATTTAAAACAGGGAGATGATATAATACTTCTTTCGGTTATTGTCGGTTTAAATCTTTGTATTGAAATACAGCTTTTCGGATTAGTCAGTTTTGATACTGGTAGTTGCAGAGATGTTGAGTGATAAGCATGCTATTTAATATTCTATGCCATGATGTATGATTAGGATGACTTAATGTATAGAGTTGATATAGTGTTTGGCATTATTTAGGGTTGTGTGTGTGTTGTGTCAATGTATGTGTGTGTTGATGTAGTGTATTTTATTAGAGCTTTTTGTTAGACACATAAGGCATTCCACTCAATTTAACTCACGGTTGAAAACAAAATTTCCCTCGTGCTGTTTTTTCTATTTTCAGTATTTAAGTTTGTTTTTTGTCAGAGAAAAAGAAATATTATTATGATTATTTATTACCGCATTTATTCACCAACTGTTATAATAATTAATTTTGACAATGACAATGCCAGGAGCTTGGACGTTAATTGTATTAAATTTGAAATGACTGCTTTGGATCATGATTTACCTGGTTTTATTTATTTTAGAGATTGAGATGAATTCACTCATTCCTACCCACTGTATCATGCTATATTTTCAACTGTATTTCACCTTATTTGTCTAGATGTGCTTTGAAGAAATAAAGGATTATGGATGTTAAAATCAAATTATGCGTACTGTCACGTTTTGTTTTCTATTTGGGTTTCATTATTTTCTTTGGTTATTTAAAGTTTCTCTCAAACAGAATTCTTATTTATCCAGCTTTTATTCCCATTGTGTGAGTTCAGATGGAAGCATTAGCCTGTTTTTAACTATATAAATTTTATCACTTTATTATAAGACTAATTTTCTTTTCTGTTTCGTCTTCTGTATTGTTAGTTTTTAAAAGAGTAGTAGTTTTCGTTTCCAATGTACATAGCAAATAGACAGCATAGCTTATTTTTTTGGGTTTAAATTTTATGTTGGAATCTTTCTCCTTTTAGTATACATTTTTTTGTTAATTTGATTTCGCATGTTTCTTCAATTATGACATATATTATCCCAGATAGCTTAAATTGACCATTTGGTGGAGTAAGGAATGACCTCCGGCAGCGCCCAAAATCTATATTGCCAACATTTTATAGGGACTGCATTTGTCATTGTGGTGGGGCCTCCCTTTATCTTATTTTTAGTCTCAATTTGTTATCTTATTATTCTCCAGTATGATACGACCATTCTTGCATCCATGTGCTTTTCCTCTAACAAACAAGCAACAAGCAGAAACAATTAATGTCCTATTTGATTTAAGTTATTCTCTTTTTTGTCAGTTTATTATGCTGTTTTTTAAAATGTTTTTTCTTTTATATATTCTCCCTAAATTTTATGTTGTATTTTAATCTGGGCTTTTGGATTTTGAATACATGTAGTAGAACTTGCCCCATTTCATTCTAAGAATTGATATTAATAGATATTTGATAACGGTGGTAATAAGAATAATGATAATGGTGATGGCTGATAATGACAACAAATCATGCTGATAACGGCGAACGGAAGAAAGTCATTTGAATAAACAGCTTCAATTGAAAAAGTCGCCTATATTCGTAAATCAGCAGATTTTCATAGAAAAGTTTGAAATGTGATTGAGTTGTTATTATTATCATGACTATTATCGTTGTTGTTATTAATACTTCTTTTTGTCGTGATTTGTTTGTGATTCGGGCTGTGGGTTTCATTTTTGTGTATATTCTTCTTCCTGCCAATGTTTTGCATGCAGCATGTTGTTCGTGATGCCTGCCAGGTAATTAAAGCACACTTGTTCAGTCATTGTGATCATTGAAGATTGTATTGATTTTGTTACTGCTACTACTACCGTCAAAGGGACACATTCATGAGTTTAACAATTGTATATATAATAATGACGTATGATTTGTCCGTACTTTACTACTCCCATCAGTTGAAGTCCTCAGAATCACTTTGCATCCTATGCACACAGAAATCAGTTTATACAGATGACAGTTTTAGCTTGAACAGAGTGAGCCGTTCTTAATTTAGAAGTATGCGCACGCTTTAAGTATAACAGATAATTACTGGTATATTTCCCAATACTATTTTTTCCCTTACCTTTTAAAGGAAGTGTTTTTAATTTCAATTAGTGATATAGTTCTTAAGATAACAACAATTATTTGTCTTTTCATCATCTATGACAGAAGATAACCAGAATTTGATTTTTATTGCGTTTGATGGTAATAAATGCAAATTAATTTCTGAAAGACAAAAGTATTGAGATGGGGTGACTACTGAACCTACACTGTATATAATAATATTATAATCCATAATTAAACCCTTTGCTCATCAGTGATATTGCAAACCAGCAGTGTATTTCTCAAACAGGTTGTTTTTGGCTGTGGATTCTGTGTGTAGTAGTATAGTAAATGGGTGGATTGATGATAGGATTAATTTCTCTCCTCCTCCCACCCCTCCCCACAAGTTGAAGGGAAAAAAAATGTATGATGCATGAAGCAATACTTCCGTCCTGAGAGTGGATCTCAACAGTCCAATTCCTGCTCATCAGAGAATGAATTGATACGTGTATGATTATGTTAACCCCTCCCTCCCTCCTTTATACTCCCCTTCATGCTCTTTCTTTCCATTTTTGTTATGGGTTCTGCTCTTGTGTCAAATGTTCTTCGTTTGACCTATTTCTTTCTCACGGTCAGTCAGATGTCACATTCCAATGGGGTGTTAGGTTATGGAAGAATAAAGAAAGTAAAGACTACAATTTGTCACGCTGCTCTATTTTAAGTCTAGTGTGACACTTTTGTTCTGCATGTATGATATGATATATTATTTTGATGTTTTTGTAGAGAGAAAAGTATATAAAGCAATTTTAATTAAAACAACTTTGGCATCCAATGCCTTTATCTATTATATTATTTGGCTTGTACTTGTAGTAGTTGTGATGCCATGAAACAGATAGGCATTGATGGAATGGGACTGTCCGTGAGTTGTTTGTGAATATTTGTGTGAAATGAAACTTTCATCTTCTACTACTATAATTTCCAGCATGGTTTGGCATGTGATCATGACTGTAATATTGGAATGAGCAAGTGACGACTGGGGTCATTGATAAAAAATTTGATTGAAACGAAGTCTTCCATTTCACATGTGTTACTATTGTCCATATTTCTATATTTTATTCATTTCACCATTGTCACTCTGTCCTTTTCCCTCTTTCCAAGCCTCTTAACATTTCATCAATTCTATAAACATTTTTTTGTTGCTTAGTTTAAATCGGGTCTGGCTATCTTGACGACATTGTTCTCTTCTTTGATTCCATGACTTCACGATGGTTGTTGACATTCCACATTTGCCGTGCTGCTCTATTCGTAGTCCAAAGTGTTAAGCTCTTGTTCTGCATTTTTATATGATTCTAATTACTACTACCACTACTGTCGTTTTTTATTTTCTTAGTGTTTCTCTCGGGTTTTATGCCAGGGGCATTTTGCATTACAATTTATTACTTTCTTGGATTTATTGTGAATATATTCTGATCATTATGTAGTGTGCTATTAATCAGTTGCACCCAATGTAATTGTTGGATTAGTTTGTATGCTTAGATGTATATTATTATTATTATTATAATATTATCCTTGAAGTGTTGGTGTAAAAGGAGATATACTTTTGCTCCCAAATTTTAAACATTTTAATTTCCCCACACAATTTTTTGTTGTGGTTTTTTTTTTTTTTTTTTAGAAGTCATGTCAAGGTTTGAAACATTAAAAAAACAAAAACTTTTTGTTTGTGCAACCTGACTTGAATGCTGAAACGCCTTGATATTTGAAAATTGATATAAATATTTCTATATGGTTATGGATCATAAATATGGTGTGCTATTAGTCTTGTGGAAGCACTTTCAGCATTCAAAAGGTTTTTAAAAAGACACAATGCCCCCTCCCACCTCCTCTATTTTCCTTTACCACTGCATCCATTCAGGTTTGATGTTGTTACTTAACTCAGTAAACAGAATTGTCCATTTTTAATTCTATTTCTGCCTATTTTTAAATTTTATTATTATTATTATTTTTGTCTCTGCAATAATAATAATAATTATTACAATAATGATAATAATAAGACATTGATGTGAGAAACACAAATTTGGTTGTTGTGGTCTGTTTATTCCTTCTTACTGTGTTTTGCCTGGTTATCTCATTGTTATTAATGTATGCCTTTCATAACTCCTTGTCCCTCTACCTGCAATCTATCAAGTATTATCATCCTGGATGCAAAGCTATTTTATTCACTCTTCGTTTTGCTGCTTTTAAAAATCTCCCTTTTTTTCCTTTCTTTTTCCTTTAAAAGATCCTATTTATTCTTCCATTCTACTTCTTTTTTTTCCTCCTTGTTTAAAAAAGAAAAGATCTATTTCCACCACACCGGCTTTTAACTTTCTTTCCTCCCTAACCTACATTTTATGCCTTGTCCAAATGAAATGTTGTATGGATGGCATTATTTAAACACTATGCCAATCCCCAGCATTGCATTGACGTACTTTAGAATCAAGATTTCAATGCTAAATAGCTTGTAACACTGTGGATCAGTGAGAGACAACTCACTTGAAATTATTAGAATATAGAGTGAAGAAGGCAGTCTTGTCATGACCGAAAGTGAAAGGAGAACTGGTAGAGACAGTCAATTGAAAAAAGTCAATTCAGAAAAAAATGCTACTTGTGTAATGCATCTCAGGGAAAGACAACAAGCCCTAACTTTATTGTACTCTGGGCAATATTTGACCAGGTACTATAAAGTGAAACAACTTGGAATTTATACATTCAGAGGTATTTGGTATTTTTATTATTACAAGGGCATCAATTCTGCTATCAGATATGAATGTGTGCAGTTTGAGATACGTTCTTGGGAGAACATGGAACATATTTTATGCACATTGTCCATGCAGTCCTTACAACACTCAAGATCTTGAATCAGCCCCTTTTCATTGGCTGAATCTTAACATACTTTGATCAACAAAGTTATCACAACAGACATAAGAGACTGGTGGTTTGGGGGAGATGATAGGGTAATGTATTCCAAGTCTATTTTTATATGACGCTGAGTCATACATGATTTGTGGCCAGCCTCGGAGACAATTCAGACATGAATGATAGGATTTGAGTATGGGTGCCTGACTGCTGGAGATTTCTGGCAGGTTGGCAAATTAAATTCTGAAAATTACACTAATGGTAAAAGGGAATTGGATAAGAAAGAAAGAAATTGTCTTGCCGAAAATCTTTTTCACTTAATGGGGCATATCCGTATAGTGGAAATGTGTTGGTTGCAGGAAATTGAGAAATTATGAATGCTCTTGCAAACATTTTTAGACTGGCTTGCACCCATGGATTTGAGTAGAAGTAGAATTACAATCCATCTATCAGTTCTCCATTGAAATTGAAAACTGCAAGAACTTACGCTCTTAAATGGTGGATTGCCATCGCTTCCACAATAAACGAACCCAAAGACATGAAATCATTGTCTGCTGTACAACGGCAAAGTGGCATATCTGTGTTCTACATAGTTTTTTTAGAAAACAGCAAAAACATTGGTCACCTAAACCCTCGGTGTATTTTCATCAGTTAAAAAAACGTGTATGATGATTTGTTTACAAAAAAAATGTCTAAAAGGAAAAAAGGATTCATTCTGTGAATAAGTTTTGACGAGATATCCCATAACAGTAGATACAGGTCACTTGGCCTTTGGAATTGCTGAAAGTGTTGTTAATCTTTTGCGTATGTATCGTAATTACTGCTATATCATTTGTACAAATTCTTGTCCTGTTCTTTATCTTCAAACAGTTATCAGCGGGCTGTTGGTGGGACCCCTTCTGTGGGCCGGGGGGGGTGCTAAACCGGTCCACACTCTTTCCTTTGTCTTCTATCCCCCTCACCTATCGTCCCCGCTCCCATGGAGC
>JARBEQ010205950.1:2500-12461 GCA_030265355.1 Tritonia tetraquetra
ACTACCTCTACAGAAATGATATAAACCCAGCAAACAACCCAACAAATAAACAATATAATAACTATAAAGAAAAAACACAACAAACACCCCCCCCCCCCCCAACCAATATATAAAGAATAACAAGGATAAAACACCGACATCAACAATAACATTTAGACAAACATCTTAAAGCAATGATAAAATATTTGGACTAATAAAGTCTTAGGGAATTATATATTTGTGTTTGTTTTAAAGACGAACAGGGAATTTGGACACTTTTCTTTGTTATTAGTGAGCGACTAAAGAAGGGACGGATAGACCTGTTTGTTTTGGTTGCTTGATCGTCATCCCATTCATACTGTCTTGTAGTGAGCGACTAAAAAAGGGACCGATAAACCTGTTTGTTTTGGTTGCTTGATCGTCATTCCATTCACACTGTCTTGTTGGGACCAGAAAACCAGAGGTCCACAAATATCAATATAGTATGAATACAGGCGTCTCGATATTTCCCTGTGTTGTTGTTGCTGCTGCTGCTTTTGCTGTTGCTGTTGTGGGGATATGAGCCCTTGCTAATGTGTTGTCCAATAGTCCATCTACATTAACCCATTCAATGATTTCTTAGTTATTCGAAGAGGGATTATTTCTCCTCATACCTCAAATAAAAAGAAAATTCAAGTCTTTTAAAACATAAAGTTAAAGAACATGTGGCTTTACACTTATTGCTATTCACAACTTGCCCAGTGGTAGAATAGCTGAGGGGGTACCAACAGTAATTTGTTTATTGGCCAGTCTTTGAATAATACTGATCAGTGTATTGCTCATGGAGCCAATAAAGAGTAGTTGACACAGTGGGCTGATCACCTGCTTATCTGAAACTATCTGATCCGAAGAGTTTCCGGTACTGTGTTCAGTCGTGTTTGGTTGTCATTTATGACGGGTATCTTGTGTGCCTTTCATGGCTGAACATAGGGCTGGCCCCAACACTGCTATGTGGGGCTTGATCAAACAAACAAGCTATTCACAACAGTAAACAAAACAAAGGTGAATTAAAAATGTCCTTCAATGCTTGAATGGGAAATGGAACAATTACATTTCGTTTATGTCTATTATTGTGAAACTGCTGATTTTCTCCAAACCTAATTTGCAAAAAGCTCTGAGAATAATATGCCCTGCCTTCACCCAAAAATTCATAGACGTGCGTCACGTAATTAAGTCGTGAGTGTTAACAGAAATTTTAGCCATTTTAAAAAATGATATTAGATGAGCAGATAGTAGATTCGTTCAGATGGTCAAATAAATCTAATGGTGATAGGGTGTTTCTTTACCATAGTCTATCTATAGCTCACACGTGTAAATGATGTTGTCAATGTATTGATCCTGTGTACTCACTGTCCGTTACTGACCATCTCATTATCACCTCTTAGGCCATTGCCAATGACCGCTGTCAAACCCACCTGTCGCTGTACTCAATCACACCAAGGAAACAATATTCAAATACCGAGAGAATTTCGCCCAAGATGTCAAATACTCCTTGTGTTTATTTCTAGACTAGGGTCGATCTAAAGACTTTCCTTCTGTTACTGCCAAAGACACGCGAAAACCGTCCGCTCTTATAGAATGGTCGTCTCTCGAATGCAAGGTTATTTTCTCATTCTTGGCCAGAGCGAGGTAGCGGAGAAATCTTCATGTGACGTATTTCATGTGGAATCTCGGGGAGACGAGAGTGATTTCCTCCGCGCTGTGCAGGGGCGTATGTATTAGATATAAATGTTGAGCCAGAGAAAGATAACCAAATGTAGAAAGAAAATGTCTCAAGTACTAATAACTCATAACTGCCAGTTTCCAATCATAGTTTACAGGGTAGACGACTTAACTATTTGATTGGCATGTTTCATCTATTGCGATTAATGCCAGACATGCTTGGGTCATGTGGGCCGAATATGAGTTAGTCCCTATCATTGTTTATTGGTACATATTAATAGAACCAACACGTAAAGCATGACGCATCTTAACAGGTCTTCTAAACTAGGCCTAGATATATGCACCATGCAATAATATATGTGTTTTGTTTTGTTATCCATTGCGCATATAATACCCCTAAGGGTTGTTGCACCCAGCTCCATGTCTAGCATTGCTGAACACAGTGCTGGAAAAAACTCTGGATTAAGTAGATAAGGCAAGCAGTTGATCAGCCCACTTTGCCCGAACCTTGAATGGCACAAGAAGCGTCACATTTGTAGGTGTTGCCCAAATTTGGCCATAACAATATTTACTGTTGCCTTGGTGGTAAACCACTCATCTAAAAGAAAACTGAGCAGATCTTGCCACATAAGGCGAAATAATATATACTAGGGAAAATCAGTTGAATATTAATAGCAGGGTGACCAGACAATTTTTCTATGCATTGTCTTTGGGGCAAAGAATTCACATCTTAAAAAGTGTATTAGCAGGTTAATCGCGGCAGGATTCTTGGTTGCTTTGTGAAATGAGTTTTACCGCCCCCAAAACTATCATCATTATCACTACTACCACCACCACCATACCTTCATCATCACCATCATCATCATTATCACATCATCACATTCACCACCACTACCATCATCATCATCATCATCGTCGTCGTCGTATTCATCATCAGCATCAACATCATCCCCACCGTTCTTTTTATATGCATTAGCATCACTCTTACCAATAGTGATAATAGCATCATTACCATTGTTATTGCCAAAATACCTGCGATGGAATAGAGCAACATTGTATGAGATACGGCACCAAGAAGCGAACAGACTGAATTAATTGAGTCAACATCATTTGCATATCACCGGAGGTGTTGCTATTTTTATTTTGTTCCCGTTTGCTTTTTCTACACGCAAATATAAACAAATAGCCAATTACGCAACCGGACCAATTATGTTATCATTTCATTTCGTGCACGTTCGCTTAACATTTATTTTTTCTTTTATTTCTCTGTGTCCCCTTTTCATGGCTAGTGTGATGCAAAAAATTCCATAATTGGGATATTTTCCCACTGTATATCCGTTCAAGGATACACATTACATGAGGAAATGATCATAATGGCCAGTTATTCCATCGTGAGGAATCACAGTAACAACTCGACACAACCCTTGGGTTGAATCCTAAATTGCCCAATAATCATAGAAATGTCAATGAATGATAATAAATGTCGATGATCAACACTCTGACACTTAGACAGGGACAGCCAAGCACTATGCATGTAAAACCTTGTTGTTGTTGTTGTTGGTGGTGGTGAAACCCTGTTGGTGTGATATGGGTGCTCTTAACAGTTCATTGCAATTCTCATCATGAAGCTCGCCTTTTCAGTTGTGCTGCATCTGTGTAGACTGTGTTGTGAATTGTTCCTTGCGATGGGAGGAGTTGGGGTATTTGTTCTTGTAGATGCGGGCATTAGTGTTCTACGAATTCCTGCCTGTAGACATAACCCACTATCAGACACCTAAAAATTCAATTCTTTTAAGTAAAAGAAATGAGTTGAAGAAATGACATATTTTGTGTATAGATGTTGAAGACTTGTAAATAGTTGCTCTTGTGTTCCGCAAGGGTTTGCGTCATCGTAAATAGTGATTTAGATTGTATTTCTAATGATTTTCTTTGCCTATATCGCCAGGGAAGACAATGCCATTGAATGCCATTAAATGCCAAGGGTAATTAAATTGATGTACGTCTAGAATTAGAACGGTAAGATATTTACAAGAACTGGTGGGTCGTGATGCAAAACTGAAAGACGACCAAGGTTAGAAAGATATATATATATATATATATATATATATATATATATATATGGAAAGAAAGAGAATGGATAAGAATGATATAATGTATTGCTTACTATTACAGATTATACCACACTGCTAATTCTAAAATTTCTCACAGCTAAGTTGGAGCAGCTTGGTCATTACTAATATTCTTCTTTTTGGTACCTCTCTTTGGTGAATGCTTTGTGGTTCTCTACATCAAATCAACAAACTGTCTAGACTTCAATGGATGAATACGTAATTCAAATTCGATTTGAGGCCCATCCTACAAATAGAACGTTAGTAAAATCGTTGGGCCTCGGTCAGTAGCCTCTCTCTGGCCTCGGTGTAGCGATTTGATATCAGAAGCCTTTCGCATTCCGGCCAAATGGCTGAGACGCCTCGGCTGTAGGAAAAGGTACACATTCTTTACTAGGAGTTTCAATTGCCCCAGTCCAACCAACTGTAGAAAAAGGTACTAATTCTTTACTAAGAGTTTCGATTGCCTCACTCCACCTCACTCCGGCCAGCATCCTATTCAGAAAATTGCAAATTGTAATGTGTCTGCTCCATGCTACCTTAACTAACTCGATTCAGCGCCGACCCCCTTGAGCTTAAAGATAGAATAGATTATTAATTGTGTTTCTCTTATTCCGCTATTATTCTTGGTGTCTCGCGAAAAGAGACTTGATAACAATTTCTTGCGTACCTACTCATTTCCTTGATTAAAGGGGAAAGGGCGTACAGAAAACACAATGCGTTCAAGAAGACTATGACCTTTTAAAACCTAAAACATTACCGGGGCTTGTTTTCGTTTCCAGAGAGAAAAAGCACCTTTTTTTCTCTTGATTAATCACTCATGTAAGTAGGAGGACAATAGATTTTAAAGCTTATTCGTTGAGTGTGTGCTGAATGGCTCTCATTCTGCTTAACTGGAGAAACAAAGTATGAAGCACTTTTGCATCGCCATCATCATCATCATCATCATCATCATCATCATCATCATCATCACTGATATCAAAATTATCAACACTATTATCGATATTACTACTACTATTACTACTTCTCTATATTACGACGACGACGACTACTACTACTACTACTACTACTACTACTACTACTACTACTACAACAACAACTACTACTACTACTACTAGCTACAACTTCTACTACTACTACTACTACTACTACTACTACTACTACTACTACTACTACACCTACTACTACTACTACTACTACTACTACTACTGCTGCTGTGCTGCTACTATCATTATCATCATCATCATCATTATTATTGACGCACTGACAAGAAAACCATGAATCGTACCTTCTCAACTAATTCTGACTTTTGTGTTGTTTTGTTATCGTTTGCTGTTACCTTTGCTCTTTACGTATTTTCAACAAACGGCTCCAATTCATTTCCCTATAATCATACTAGATACATGTTACGATTCCATGCCCAAGTTAGCCTTTTAGTTGGTCGTTACCATCAATTCACACATGTACGATATAGACCGTCTAGATTCGAATACGTGAATCGATTATCCTTTAGGAAAACAGACTCTCGTGTTTATTATGAAAGCAGTAGATGTCTATAGGAGATAAAGCGCCTCTGAGCACCTCTAGTGGATTTCCGGCGCTATATTAAACGAATTATTATTATTATTATTATTATTATTATTATTATTATTATTATTACAAAATATCAGCGTTATTATGAGCAAAAATAGTTGTCGCTGGTAATGACAACTCTAGATATAGATTAATCTACCCATGTGTTAAATAGCATTAAGGTTTTAAGACAAGGTCCATTCAGATTATCGTTTATCTATTGCAGGACACATCATGGAAATTATTTTGTTTCTATCAGAATATTCACAATGTATTAAGGAATGTTAAACAAAGCTCTCAGAAAGTAATGCTGACGTTACTTTTCTATCATAAATTTAATAAAAGTTTGAAGTTTAACGCCCTTTTTAACACATAAAGGTCATATCAAAGGCGGTTCAAGAGAATTTGAGAAGATCCCACGTGAATCTACAGGGGAGAGCCTTGAAAACTCTGAAAGGTCCAGAGAAATAATTCCGCACCAGCGGGACTTGAACCCTGGTCCTCCGCGTCCAAAGTCTAGTGGCTTGACATCATAAACTGTTGAACATAAGCGTGAATAAACGACTTCCGAAACCACCAACGACCTCTTGAGTAAAAGTCAATATGCCTATTGTGGTCTGTTCACATGGTGCGCTTTTCCCAGTAATTTCCGCACGTCACACTGCACGGACGCCCCCTTACACTAGATTAACTCTTTAATTATTCCCCACAATGGAATGGAAGCAAACTATGATCTGATTTATCAGCGCCGCGTCGCTCGGAAAAATAGAATTGTTGAGGGGAAGCGAATAAAAAACAAACGCTGTGCTGATAGCACTTTATAAAAACCGCACCATGTGACCACGGCACAAAATAATTGGTCGGAAGCTTTATCTATTATAGGCGGTCCCAATTTCGGCAGCTTTTTGCATTGCCCCAATTCCAGACATTTTCTAAAAGGTATGATCAAAACTGGCTTTTATTACCTACGTAACATCAATGAATAGAATCAATTGTTTTGATTTGACTGTGGAATTCCCGAACCACACAAAAACATTGTAACCGGTCTGCTTGGTTTATTTTAACCTGACTCGCGATCCATGTTAACTCTTTGAATACCACTGTCCAAATAGGGTTGGACGACAACATTTTGGAGCGTGGAGACAGCTACATATGTGTATGCCAAAATGGACCTCATGACCTTCCTATTGCTCCTACACAAAAGTGTTGGGCATCAAATGAAAGGGAATTGATTGTAGAATGTTATGGTGTCAGTATAAAGGTGCTATGATGACTGCCAGACCGGGTAATAAATGAACCGGCCGATGGTAGTCAAAGAGTTAAAAGGCTTGTCCAAAATTGGGACAAGACTTGTCTGACATAGGGGCAAGGCTTTTCCAGGAATTGGGGCAAATACGCGACTGTTTTTAGATCGACAGGTCTATGTGGATTTGATTGGACAGTAAAAGCAATTGGGCTATCACTGAGACGCATGCGTAAATCATTTAACCGCTTTTCTTGCTTTTTTTTTCTCGACCGTGCGATCTACGTTAAATAGCCTGTCTGAAACTGGGACAAGGCTGTTCAGAGTTGGGGCAAGGCAATTGATGTGTTTGAATGATGTGGAAAATACAGTTTTACCCACAATGCATTGGGAATTATTTGAAACCAATCAAGAAATGACACTCGTTACTTTTTTTTTTACCTCAGATGATTGTCACTTCTCGACACTACGAAAAGCATACGAAATTGGGGCCACATACGGTGCACTATTTCACTATTCAAAAGTTTTCCGTTGTGAGAGTCATGCTCGGAGAAACATTTTGAAAAACATCGATCTATATATCTATGTAAACGTTGATATTGATAGATAGATAGACAGACCCCACAGTGGGCTGATCACCTGCTTGGCCTAATATCTTGATCCAGAGTAAATCCGCATCATATAGCGGGCCCTACACTGTAATGGTAACAGGGAACTGGATACGAACGAACGAAGATAGACAGACATATAGATGGATTATATGGGTGGGAAGATGAAATAGATGGGCGGATAAGTGGATAGAGGATCAAGAAGATAGAAAGATTAATGAGATGGATGGATAGAATGATAGATAGATCTGATAGATGAGTGGATTGATGAAATAGAATAGAAAGATAGATCCGATAGATGAGTTCATTGATTAAATAGAATAGATAGATAGATCTGATAGGTGAGTGGATTGATGAAATAGAATAGATAGATGGATCTGATAGATGGGTGGATTAATTAAATAGAATAGATAGATGGATCTGATAGATGAGTAGATTAATTAAATAGGATAGATAGATAGATCTGATAGATGAGTGGATTAATTAAATAGAATAGATAGATAGATCTGATAGATGAGTGGATTGATTAAATAGAATAGATAGATAGATCTGATAGATGAGTTGATTAATTAAATAGAATAGATAGATAGATCTGATAGATGAGTTGATTAATTAAATAGAATAGATAGATAGATCTGATAGATGAGTTGATTAATTAAATAGAATAGATAGATAGATCTGATAGATGAGTTGATTAATTAAATAGAATAGATAGATAGATCTGATAGATGAGTTGATTAATTAAATAGAATAGATAGATAGATCTGATAGATGAGTTGATTAATTAAATAGAATAGATAGATAGATCTGATAGATGAGTGGATTGATTAAAAGCGCCTAGCAGGCAGCGGTGTGTCCTCTGTGAAAGTTGTATGAATTAACTGTTAAATCGTATGTATTTTATATCGTAATTTTTATAATATCTTTTGTAAATAGTCATTTGAAATTTGAAATAGAATAGATAGATAGATCTGATAGATGAGTTGATTGATTAAATAGAATAGATAGATACCCGATACACAACAATGATAGCGATCTTAGCCTTACAGATTAATTATCCTACCTGTTGTAACCTAACGATAACCCTCATAGTATGCTCGACACCGACGTTATTATCATTATTATTATTATTACTATTATTCCCACTTGTACCACCACCAGCAGCAATGCCCTGTCGTCCACTGTCTTCCCCAGCGAGATTTATTTCCCCGTCCATCCACTATGACAGCTGTCAGTCATCCATGTTGTCTCCCTTGTCGAGCCGATTATACGCAGACTCTCATCATAATATCATTATAGGATAATAATTTCTTTTCCTGGTCTTGTTCAGTTCTTGCGGTGATGATTGTGCGTAGACAGATATCGAAAGTCAATGAGAGAGAGAGAGAGAGAGAGAGAGAGAGAGAGAGAGAGAGAGAGAGAGAGAGAGAGAGAGAGAGAGAGGAAGATGAACATGCGTTTGCATCCGGTTCACTTAGAGTCAGAGCAAGAACATTTAGTGCGCATCTAGACGACTATGATGGTGCGCATGAACTAATGAATAAGAGTGCATCTTTATATAGTGCAAGTGACTGTCATATTTATTCGGTTGATGAAGGGCAAGTAACTGCGCGTTGTACTGTGATATTGCCGTGGTCGATGATAATGATACAGCGATGGCGATAGATATAATGATGACAAAGATAGTTATGATGATGATGACAAGGTGATACCAAAGGGAGAGAAGCTAATGAAAATAATAATAGTACAATCTTCTTGAGACATGTTAATCAAGGGGAGTATATTAACAGAGGAGATGATAGACGATACTTACCACAGTAGTTTGATAGTAGCGTTTGAAGTGATAATTATAATATTATTACCATCATTTTCATTACTGGTAGACTTAGTAGCGGATGTTTGTGGCAGATAGCTAGGCAGTAGAATTAATGGAATAGTTAGTGATATTATTATTATCGTTATGATTTTCATTATTATTATCATCATTCTATTGTTGTTATATTGCTATTATTCCCATCATCATAATTATCATTATCATTAAGATGCATCATTATTATGATTTTGATTTTGATTAAGATGATGATTATGATTAATAATAATAATTGTGATAAGGATGATAATAATGATACTAATATGAATGATACAAGGTGGCCGAAAATATATCTTGCAAAGGCTCAAAAAGTACACAATCTAGAAACACTAAACTAAAAGACGTTGCACTGTAAGAAACAGAATGTGATCCAGTTTTTTTTCAATTTTTCTTTCTTTCTTTCTTTATCAATAACCTTTTCAATACCTTTCGTTGTAAGGTTTATGCGTGATAAACTTTCGCCATTGATCCCTATTCAGGGACATTCTCTTTGCCTCTGCAAGCCTAGATCCTCTCTTATTTGTTTATTATTTCTGAAACTGCATCCTGCCACATTTTCTTTGGTCTACCACTTTTAGTTTATTCTGCTGTTTACATTCTAGTATTTGTTTAGGGATTCTGCTATCTTTCATTCTGTTAATGTGTCCAAACCATCTGAATTGATTTTTATATATTTTCATTTCCAGACTTTCAGTTTTTACTTCTTCCCTAATCGTAGTATTTCTTATTCACCTCGCTAGGAATTTCATTTCTGTTGCCTATAGTTTGCTTTTGTCTCTACTGTCTAGTGTCCATGATTCACCTCCATATATCAAAGTTGGGCAATAAATTGAGTTAAAAATTGACATTTTTGTTTTGGTTGTTAGCTCTTTCTTACCAA
>JARBEQ010206061.1:0-12459 GCA_030265355.1 Tritonia tetraquetra
CACCATGAGCAATACACTGGGCAGTATAAATCATAATCAAGGTCAATAAACAAATTAATGTAGCCCTTGTGGTCACCACCTCAGCTAGGTAAGAACTGGGAGAAATTACCACATTGGGCGTCTACTCTAAGTCTAAGAGATACAAATACTGGTTCATTTTTCTTTGTGAATACTCGCTAGATTGTTATTCATTGATCTCTTTATTTTCTGTTGGATACTTCGCTTGATTAAAATTGAAATCCGCCTGGAGAGGTACAGTTGCATTTTCTTCATCATGTCTTTCTTTCGTTATCATTTCCTGGTTTATCTTTGGGATCAGGGCAACTTCATCACATACAATTTTAAAGAGTCATAAACTGAGAATGATTATCTGTGGAAATAGCTATAATACAGAAAGCTACTCATGTCTTCATCAATAGTCAAAGAAGCAAGAAGCAAGACCCCCCCCTCCCGTCGGGCCAACAGAGATATACGCTATAATAATCAAAACTGTTAATCACTTCTGAGTTTTGTTTTGTTGTTACTTTTTAAAATGATATTTAAAAATTGTATTTTTCTTTCTAAATATTTGTATGTATTTTTTGAAAGTACCTATGTGTGACTGAAATTGCAAATATACATCAATTAAAAACTAATGAAAGATGTGTGTAGAATGTAGAGAGGGTTGAGAAGACAAAAAAATAGAGGGCACATGATATACAAACAACAAATTGCATTTTAGGAAACTAAGGCATGAGGCTGAGGCATCGTGTGCTCAGAGAATGATGACGTTATTTTACTTTAGTAAAGCGCCTGTTTTTCGCCATGATACGGATCTGATAAATTGTTTATTCAAACCTTTTTTTATCTTTATAACGCCAACGTTTCTTTTGTCCCATAACAAGGTTTTACTGTACAATGTATTGATAGTGTTTTGTTTTCTGTTATTAAGGAAAAAACATTTGTTACCTTTTATTCATAAGAAAAATGTTCTTTTTCTTCTGAATCATCATTCATCTAATTTCCATTTGTTTTGGTTCTCAGATATCATAAAAGCCTTCTATATCGGCTTAACAAAAATTTATAATGTTTGAAGTTTTGCACACTTTTCAACACATAACGGTCATTTCAAAGGTGGTTCTAAAGAACTTGAGAAGATTCCACGTGATTCTCCATGGCAGAGCCATAAAAACTCTAAAAGGACAAGAAAACCACCACACTAGGCGAGCTTGAACCTTGCACTCCACATCCAAAGTCAAGTGGTTTGACCACTGAGCCATGGAGACCCCCTATATCATCTTTATTCTTGCTGTCATTTTCTGAGTTATAAGTATCTTGGCCCTGATCTCTTTACATAATCAATATTTAGATTTTAAAAAGTAGTTTTTATTTAAACGAAAGTTTAGTGAATCCCTGTTCTCATGAGAATATCGTGTGATTTTTAAATTTCTTTGAGAGGGATTAACTGCAGCGCCATGGCTTTTTCTCTACCTACCTTAGATGCTTGTATGAATTGACCTTGCCTAAACTGAAATTTAAACAGGTCGTAACAAGTAAAATGTGACAGTTTCTCTCTTTGTCATTGTACACATATTACAAAATATACTTCTTAATAGAGAAAAATGTTCATAAGGTTGAGTTTCCCATATTTACCAGATTATCAAAATAATCCCTTAATCATTTGTTTCCCACAGATTTGGAAAATCTCGAGCACCATGAATAATTCAGACTCAGATTCAAGTGATGGAGAGGAGGGCCCAAGTGAGAATTATTGGTAGGTTTGTCATAATATATTATAAACAGTTCAGTCTTCTCAATTTTCTTTGGATTTTATCATCATCATCATCATCATCATCATCATCATCATCACCACTATCATCATCATCATCATCACCACCATCATCATCATCATCATCACCACCATCATCATCATCATCATCATCATCATCATCACCACCATCATCATCATCATCACCACTATCATCATCATCATCATCATCATCACCACCATCATCATCATCACCACCACCATCATCATCATCATCATCACCACTATCATCATCATCATTATCCCCCCCATCATCATTATCATCAACAACCTTTTTCATCATCTCAATGTTATTCTCCCACCCATTACCAGTCTGTCATTTTTTCTGTCTTCTCCTCCTTTGTCTTTTGCCATGTAATCACAATCTGCCAATGGGTACCGAAATGTTCAATATTATGTTGTCTCGTACATGACCTAGAATCTGTGGATTTACAGAGGGTTGAAATTGAGAGGAGAATTGGATCCACACGGTTAATTTTTGTTTTGTTATCGAAACCACATTATATCCCGAAGGAGAAAAACTCTGGATCAGGTAGATAAGGGAAGCACATGTGATCAGCCCACTGTGCACCGAACCTTGAATGGCACAATGAGCGTCACATTTTTAGGTGTTCCCAAGTTTTTGGGCGTAACAATATTTACTGTTGCCTTGGTGGTAAGCCCCTCAGGTATTAGAAAACTTAGCAGATATGGCCACATAAGATGAACATCATAATTGCTCATGATAATGGTGACTCAAGAGTTTGTAGCTTCACCCTGACTCAAGCGTTTGTGGTTCCACCCTGACTCAAGCGTTTGTGGCTTCACCCTGACTCAAGCGTTTGTGGATCCACCCTGACTCAAGCGTTTGTGGCTCCACGCTGACTCGAGCATTTGTGGCTCCACCCTGACTCAAGCATTTGTGGCTCCACCCTGACTGGCATTGTAGCCTACTTATCGATTTTTAACTGCCAAGGGTTCTTTAACGTGCACATGGGACCTCCGAGTTTATCGTCCGTCTCCGATAGGACTAGGTTCTTTGATCCCACCTACCTGAATAGGATCAGGGGAGTGGCATATAGGTTTTCACTGAGTTTCACGGGGGAAAATATCCAACGCTGCCGGGAATCGAACCATGTACCTTTCGCTTCAGAGGCAAGAACCGTACCTCTACGCCACTGCGTTCCCCATTGAAGATACCAATTGGCTATAAATGTATAAATTCGGACTTATGTTCCACTTTATCAGAACTGGTCACAAATATTTTTCACTTCATTTTGGGCGGCAGTAAAGAAAGTATTTCGTGTTTATTTGGCTTTTAGGGTAGCGAAGCCCAAAAGCTAGCCGTTTTATATGGGTAGAAAAACAGATGGATTATGCCAAGCATGTTAAAGATCTCTCTTGTTGCCACTGCCCAGAAGGTTTTAAAAATCTAATCAGTTGATAATTTGTGACCACTTCCAAAAATCATAAGGCAAATAATTTAATTCAAGTTGTCGTTCGTCGTGGTGTGGGTTTGATTCCTACTGTCGACACTCTATTTTCTTCTTCTATGGCTATATTTTCATATTTTTCTGGCACGTCCACATTTTCCAACCTATTGGGATAGAAGAATAGCTGCCCTTGATAACGATTCTTATATCTTTAAATGTATAGATTCTAACTTATGTTACACTCTCTTGAAACGGGTCACATTTGTGTGGCACTCTGAGGAAATAGACCCAAAGTCGCAAGAGGTGGAATGGAATTGACAAAATGAGTGAAAATTATAAAAGTTGAGATATTGATGCCACATGTATTGACCAGAACTAGCTTGTATTCTTTCATCTTTGTTTGGAAATTAAAGTGAAAACTTAAAACCCAATTTTCTCTCTTTCTGCTCGGGGTTGTCAGTTTTGAATTGCAATAACTTGGGCTGGAATTAAGATGTCAAGATAATTTTTAAAATCAAATTGATCAGCCTTGAAAGGGGTTTCAGTAAGTAAAAATGTCAAAAATCTGACTTTGGGTCTATACTCTCAGAGTGCCACACAATCATTCTGTGGGTTTGTTGCCTGCTTGCCTTGAATTCCTGACCCTCAGTATTTCCAGCTCTGTGACTATATAAAAATGTCTTATGTCACAAAATCTACTCAGTTTTCTTATAGCTGAGGGGTTTACCACCAAGGCTACAGTAAATATTGTTATGGCCAAAACTTGGGCAACACATAAGAAATGTGATGCTCATTGTGCCATTCAAGGTCCGGGGTACAGTGGGATGATCACCTGCTTGCCTTATAGACCTGATCTAGAGTTTTTCCAGCCCTGTGTTCAGCAATGCTGGACATGGAGCTGGCCACGACACTCCTTAGGGGTATAATGTGGTTTGAAAACTAAACAACAAAATAGACTATATAAGAGTGAATTTTTAAAGATTGTTCATAAAGAGGAATTAATCAGTATGGATCAAGTATCTCCTAAAGAGTCTTACCACTCATGGGGAAAGTGCTTACCTGTCCGTTGAGAATTGGGAGGTAATCAAAATATAGTTTCTTGCCAGTGAAAACAATGAAGATCACCTGAAAGAAAAATAATTTTCTTTTCTTGGATTTGAGCCTTTATTTTGTACATCCCAATTTAATTTCTATGTAATTAACTGCTCCAACACAGACACCCCCCCCCCCCCCCAGATCAGATGTAATAATGTGAGTTAATTTGTTTTCTTTGTAGGGAAAGTAAAGCTGAAACAAACAGCGCAGACTGGACGACACAACATTCTGGGATTGGATTGCACACAAGAAAGACATTTCCACAGGTTTCGTTTTCTTCCAGTCCGACCGATCCACAGGGATCTTGCATTGACTCCAAAACACTAACACAATGGACCAAGTTAGACCCCCGCTCTTTAGTTCAGGTCATGACTCTGCAACTTGACAAAATAAAATATACTTTAAACAAAAATGACCTACCTGCTGATTGGGTCTATTTTCTTGCTGTCTCATTTCAAAGAGTTGTCCAGAACAAAACAGTGGTACAAAACGTTACTTGTATAATGGAAGTTGTGGCTCATTCCAACTTTTTGGATTATCACATTCCCAAGTTCTGTTCCAAACTGCACGACAATCGTCACATCTTGGCAGTATTATATAGTTGTGTGAGAGCATTTTTTGATATATTGGATTATGTCACAATCAGATACTCTGACTGCTCAAGTAAATGCTTTGTCTGCGTTTGTAAAATTGAGGAGGTTGCCACAATGCTGAATATCATACGTGAGGGGAATGACTTGTTCAACCAGTGTGTCCAACTTAAAGTGAAATCATGCCCTATTCCATTAAAGGATGGAATTGAAAGCAACAGTTCAGCCATGAGAAGGAGAAAGAGGGAAAAATCCATTCCTATGAATGATGAAGAATCACCACCCGATGACTTCACCCAACAATCCATATTTCCGGATTTAGATGAGATTGAGACATCCACAGCTCCATTTCTGAGAGCTAATAAAACAACCGGTCCTTACAGGAATCTTCGCCACTACACAGATGTTCATTTCAGACTTCTTAGAGAAGACTACCTAAGTCCTTTGAGAGAAGGCTTGAAAGCATACAAACAGATGCTAAATGTTGGTGGAAAGGTGGAAACACAAGAGTTGCGATTTTACTTGAATGTGAAATTGGTAAAAATGGAGATCAACGACAACGACGGTATCCATTTCATTGTTAAGTTCCCCTTGAAAGACCTGGAAGAAATAAAGTGGGAATTTTCCAAGCGCTTCATGTTTGGTGCTCTTCTTTGTTTCTCCAAAGATAATTTTCAAACCATTATGTTTGCAACAGTAATAAACCGGGATACTACGAGCTTAGAAAAAGGATTGCTTGAAGTGACTTTTCAAAGCAATTTAGAACAAGTTTTGACTTCTCCTGAAAATGAGTCCTTTGTTATTGCAGAAACTGTTTCATTTTTTGAATCATACAAGCATGTGCTTGAAGGCTTACAAGAGGTGAAAAGTCTTCCATTGTACGAATATATTTTATATTGCTACCCTGAACCAAATCCTCCAGAGTATCTGACACCGACAACATCATACGACATCGGCTGTATCATGAAGGAAGAGGAAGAAAGAAAAGTTCAAGTTTTGAAACCATCAGCCTGGCCAAACCACAAGGACACCAAACTGAACGCAGCACAGCTAGATGCTGTGAAATTAGCCCTTACAAATGAACTTGCTATTATTCAAGGGCCCCCTGGGACAGGCAAGACGTATGTTGGTCTGCATATTATGGAAGTGCTTTTGGAAAACCGTCCACCTAGGACCAAAGATCAAAGTCCTATTCTTGTTGTTTGTTATTCAAATCATGCACTGGATCAATTTCTGGAGGGAATTTTTGAATTTTGCAGTGATGGTATCGTCAGAGTGGGTGGTAGAAGCAAAAGTGAAAAACTAGAAAGTTGCAACCTGAAAGCACTGCGTCAGAATCCTTTGATGGACAAACGTTTGAAAAAATCAATATCTACTGATTTGAGAGAATGCAAGAAACGCTTGAAAAGAATCAGTCACCTCATTAAACAGAATTGGCAAGAATTGTTGAGTTTAGACACTAATGTTCAGAATGTGAGCAGCCTTAAAAACGAAATGACTCCCAGTCAAGCTTTGTCTTTGACAGATCCATCAAGAGGTGGAGGAAGTGGAAATGAAATGAACATATGGCTTAAGGCATCCAATGCGAATGTGGAAAATCATTTGATGAAAGCTTCTCAGAGACATCTCATAAAACTGATCCTGATAGATGGAGAGACGATGGATGATGACTATCTGTTGAATGTGGATCAAGTTAGAATTCCTTTTCAATACAGAGCCAAGATTTACAGAGAATGGTTGGGAAAATACAAGATGGATAAAGAAATAAAGCTTCAAGAACTTTTGCAAAAGCCAAGAGGTAATGGTAACAATGATTTGGTTGATGATCTTCTGAAGGCCACAGAGATTTCCAGTAAGGAAATTCTTCAAGATGAAGATATCCAACCATACATGAGTTGTGACGAAATTTATGACAAGATCAAATATTGTGTCCGGCAGGAAAGCAGAGGACAGCAGCAGTCTACTATCAAGTCCTGGCTACTGGGCCCTTTCCAGAAAGTGGAGGAGATTTTAGATGAGATTAAGAGGATGACCAATAACAAATTGAAAACTGTCCAACAGGTTTTGATGCCTAAAAAAGTTCATTCTGATAGAGTTGTTATTGACGACAGTGATGAGGATGACATGTCAGGATTTCAGGATAGCGACAGTGATAAAGAAGACGATGATAAATTGTCTTCATCAAGTAGTGAGGCTGGTAAAATGGTAGAGGATTTCAAAGATGTGGTAATCAATTTTAAAGAATCAGAAAAAAGAGAAATTGCACTCCTGCAAAGAGCACAAATGTTGAATATCGACACTGATGGTAATGAGGATGAGGAGGATGAAGAAGAAGAGGAATGGCCCTGTGACGAGATGACCTATTCAAAAGTTTTCAAACTGATAAAAAATGCAAAACCTTTACGCGAGGAAGAAGCAAGTAAAATTGACGACGTATGGAGCCTTCCAATAAGGAAACGGTACAGCTTGTATAAATTATGGATCATGACAAAAAAGACGAACATTGCAGATCGGATAATTGAGCAGACTGAGATGTACAATGAGTTCCTAAGATTGAAGAAGAAAGCTCTGTCCAAGAAGGACATTGCCATTTTGAAAAAGAGCAAGGTAATTGGCATGACCACGACAGGAGCAGCCAGACTCAGATCTGTCTTACAAGAGGTTAAACCTCAGATAATCATTGTGGAAGAAGCTGCTGAAGTTTTGGAAGCTCATATTGTGACAACTCTAAACACACACTGCAAACATTTGATATTGATTGGCGATCACCAGCAGCTGCGACCAAATCCAACGGTACATGCTTTAGCTGTGGATTACGACTTGGAAATTTCTCTTTTTGAGAGACTTATCAAAAATGGAGTCAAGCATATAACCCTTCAGGTCCAACACAGAATGAGAACACAGATATCCAGATATTTGCTGAGTATTTACCCTGATCTTCGAGATCACTGTACAGTCTCCTCGTATGGCGATGTCAAAGGGGTGGCTTCCAATGTGTATTTTCTACATCACCAGTATAGAGAGAGTAGTGATAGTGAGACGACAAGCAAAGCAAATGCCCATGAAGCCAAATTTCTCACAAAACTGTGTAAATATTTTTTACAACAAGGATACATTGAGAGCCAAATCACAATTCTTGCTGCCTATAGTGGCCAAGTGACAGTTTTGAGAGAATGTATGGAGCCAGAGGCAGACCTATACAAGTCTGTCAGAGTAACATCAATAGATAACTATCAAGGGGAGGAAAGTGATATCATTCTTTTATCTCTTGTCAGGAGCAATCTGGAGCAGGATGTCGGTTTTTTGAAAGTGAGTAATCGTGTGTGTGTTGCTCTCTCTCGTGCACGACTCGGCTTATATGTGATTGGGAACCTGCTACAACTAGAGCAAAGAAGTCAGCTGTGGAAAACGATATTGACAAAAGCGAGAGACAAGAATGAGTTTGGTGTGGCATTGAAACTTGCATGTGCAAATCACAGTCAACATGTGACTTATATTCAGCATGCAGAAGATTTTGAACTTAAAGTACCGGAAGGAGGCTGCGATCAAATCTGTGGAGAAGAATTATTTTGTGGCCATACATGTCCGAGGATGTGTCATATTAGTGACCCTACACACTGTGAAATGTTGTGCCAGGAGTCGTGTCTTCACACATGTCCTCAAGGTCATCCATGCCCAAAGAGATGTTGGGAGGACTGTGGAGGTTGTGAAATATTAGTGGAAAGGGAGATGCCGTTCTGTGGTCATAAAGACATGATCCAATGTTACGTTGATGCGTATGATGCAGTTTGCAAACAGCCCTGCAAACAACGTCTTTCTTGTGGCCACCTGTGTCAAGGATTTTGTGGTGTTTGCAGTAAAATGGACAAGCACAAGGACTGTGAAGAACTTGTAGAAAAGACTTGGCATCCTTGTGGTGATAAGAGTACTGTCCCTTGTTGGACAGATACAAAAGTTACTCCATGTGCCGCTAAGTGTAGAGAAAAATTAAGATGTGGTGACTTTTGTAAATATACTTGTGGGGAATGCCTGACAAGACGAGTTCACCGACCTTGCAAAGCAGAATGTAAAAAAGCGTTACCGTGCGGCCACCAATGTCAGAGTAAGTGCAGCATGCCGTGTGAACCGTGCAACCAGAGATGCCCCACTAGGTGCAGACATACCACTTGTTCTAATAGATCATGCGGAGATATCTGTGATCTGTGTTTGGAGAATTGTGCTTTTGGCTGCAAACATCAAGAATGCTCAGAGAAATGCAGCGATGAATGTAAAGGAACTCTGTGTAGACAACGCTGTAACCTTACCTTGAAATGCAAACACGGCTGTAGCTCTATTTGTGGTGAATCCTGTGTTTGTTTCAAATGTGTTGAAAGTGTTTCCTTTAGGCTTATCGATTTTGACAAAACCAAACCAGGGAGTGTCAAGTTTGCAAACGAAGAAAGAGCTAAAAAATTCAAACCAGACAAGGAAACAATTTTTATGAAGATACCGGGATGCGGGCATGTTTTCACTGTAAAACAACTGGACCAGTATGTAAATGGATATGATCCTGCAGGATCAAGCTATATTCGTTGTCCTCGCTGTCATAATACTTTACAAGGTATAATTCGATATGACTCTCTGAATAAAGCCCGTTCACATAAAAGAGAAAACAGAAAATATGAACTGGAAAAGAATAGTTATGCGTCACAAGAAGTTATCGAAGTGCTTCAATATTCCTTAGAGATTGTAGACAAATTTTGTCCATTTGATCTGGAATATTACATGAGACACAAAGAAAAAGCCATTAGAAACTCTCACGCTGATACACTAAGGCTGCTAGCAAGATTTGCATTCATTTTGAAAATTGTTGTTGAAATCCACAAGGTATTCAATGCTGAGATGCCCTTTCATGCTGACAAATGGATAGATGCCATAAAGGCGTGCCAAAGGGGAATAACTCCTCAGTACGAGGAAGAAATGATTATGGAACTTCACCGTCTTTTGATTCTGGAGCAATTTGTGGCGTACAAAAAGATGTTGGATGACGCTGAAGTGAACCTACCTGAATCTTTGAAAAAACAATTCAAGCACTTATTAAAACATGGTGTAACTCAGCAATTGACTCTGAGGGTCAAGGAAGATTCAGATTTGGTGATATCTGAATTATATAAAGAGTTGTTTACCTCAGGAACAGTTGATGCTACCAGAGTAAGTGCTGAGCTTCTGTCAAAGAAGACTTTTCTTGCCAAGACCATTCTTGATCAGCCTAAACATTTGGTGAGTTCTAGTGTATATTATTATTATCATCATCATCGTCATCATCATCATTATTATTAAAACTATACTTCGGACTGAGAATATGAAGCCTAGAAATGCAGGGTTATATTTTTCCTACACTTCTTTTTCTTTAATGTCCGCAACAATGTTGCTTCTCATCATGATTACACTGCCTGGAGAGTTTGCAGGATGGATTTTCAAGCCATATTAGGTTTAGTTACACCTTGATTGGCTTTTCTCCCAATTCTTACTACTATTTATAGCTGAAAGGTAGCTACAAAGGTAACAGTACTTTGTTTATTAGCCTTGACCTTGTTTTATGATTAATACTGTTCAGTGTATTGCTCATGGTGCCATTTCAATAAAGGATTGGGGACACAGTGGGCTGATCACCTGCTTGTCTGACATTTTTGGATCCATAGCCTATCTCTCAGTCTATTGGTGGCCATTCACATGACGAAAGCATGAAAGTGTGTGGTGAAAGTTGATGAAAGTTGTTGGGATGACAAGTGAAAATGCATGGCATGATAAGACCAGATTTTTTGTCAAGCATGTGTCATAGGGCCTGATGAAACAAACAAATGTGACCTGTTCTGATACATAAGTCGGAATTGATACATTTCAAGATGTTAGTGCCGTTATCAAGGGTAGCAATTCCTTTTTCCAATCATACCAGAGTTATCCCAGTAGGTTGAACAGTTGCTGAGATATTGCCAATTGAAGCCAGTAGATCTAGTATGTCATTGTTATGAGCTTTCGGTGGTTTTTCATTTTTACATCGAAATTGAATTCTTTGACTCATGTTTTTCTCTGTGAGCTGAAGTCGTAAACTAGTGTACATGTTTAGAGAGTGAATATAATAAGAAGTACCAACGATTGTCAATAATAAGATACACGACTCAAGCATTTTAGGGAGGTCAGCAAGAGAGTGATGTTTCCTTTGTGTGCTAATGTTCGATTCAAAATACTTTGCTATTGCCTCCTGTTGAAATCTGAATTTTTCGAAACTGGCCTGAGTAGAACTCAAGCACCTTTTAGTGATAAAAACTACATTGAACCAAGAGGACTACTCTTATTATTTCCTCACTCATTATATTGTGAAATACGTTCAGTTGTGTTTATCTTATGTATTTTCATCTTTGGAAGTACTGTTACAACACTGTTAGTTTAGACTTTAAAACCTTTCAGGAGTCAAGAGGGGGAAAATTAAATCTCTTTCATCAGCTTGGTGGGAAATATGAACCAATAGAGTCTGATCTGAAAAGCCTCCAGGCTCACTGGGTTCAGTGCTTAATCTAGTTTCCTTATTGTGAAGTGGGTGCTGGTTTATTGCAGGGGACTTTCCCAACTCTCAATGGAGAATTTGTAGGGTACCCATTTCTTCAGCTGTGTGGAATGGCACAATTGGATTACATTCCCAGTCTCTGCAGCCAATTCTAAAAAAAAAAGATTTATCAATAATAAAAAAAATTGAGATAAAAAAATGAAAAACTCTTACCTCCCTCTGGATAAAGAACACCAAGGTAATAATTTAAGATATTGACTTGGATGAAAATCAGCATTTGTGACATCGACTTGTGTGACTTTGACTGTAATAGGTTCTTTCCCAAGGAAACAATGAAGGATCTGAAACAGGACTCAAACACTATTACCTGCTGTATCACTTGGCTGGCAATTCCGTCTCGTGGTGGAATAAAGTGGACAATGTTTAAACCGAAAGAGAAGTACGAGTACACAGGTGTTTCGGCTTATTGCTAGTGTGTTCGAATACTGGTAGAGACGTGGAGATTTTTTCCTTTGAACTTTCTCAAGTTTTTTTTATTGCTCTGACCCTGGGCATTTTTTATGGAATCAAGTCCTATCGGAGATATACCAGAGGTCTTACATTTGTACATAACCGTATAATGTGTTGCCAAGGGCATAAACTTATATCTTTAAACTTTCATCTTCCATTTTTGCTAATCTCTCATTATTTGTATTTCAGGAGTTGTGTGCCATTTTAGAAGCAAGTGACATTCTGCCTGTGCCTTTGTCTGGAGATGAGGAAGAAGAAGAAGAAGATGATGATGAAGGTGAAGATGTTGATGATGATGATGGTGATCATTTTCATGGAGATGATGATGACGAGGATGTTGTAGAACAAGATGGATTGATAATAATATGAAGATAACTTGTTCATCTTACAATCTCATCCAGTTGAAAGTATTCCATTTTTTAGTTTCAGTGTAGAAGTTTTTAAATCATTTGTTTGTGGTAGAGGGTAGGACGGGGGGGGGGGGGGGGGGGGGGGGGGGGG
>JARBEQ010206283.1:3052-21914 GCA_030265355.1 Tritonia tetraquetra
GAGTACCATTTATGAATGATGTGAGACATTTGTATCTGAACTGATCCAAAGTTTTGAGTACCATTTATGAATGATGTGAGACATTTGTATCTGAACTGATCCAAAGTTTTGAGTACCATTTATGAATGATGTAGAGAAAATTGGAAGGGTTTGTCAAAGTTATTCAATGAAAGTTATTTGATTCTCTGTTCATTTCATTTTTTTAATGGAAAGATTTATTGTCAGGATTTTGAAGTAATAACAGTTTTTTCAATTTTTTTTTGCTTTTTACCTTGATATTAAAGCAACACATTGTGATGTAATGCAGTTTCTTAGTTAACTTGATTATGTCATTATTTGTTATTTTTGTATCATGATTGTTACATTTTTAATAAAAGGATTTTCTGTTTATAGAAATGGTGTTTATACTTACCTGTTTTTGAATATGAACGTAATTGAAAGCAAATATGATTGGATCCAGTTGGTATTTTGTCAAGGTCGCTATTCAATGTGACACCTGTTATAACGAGTATGCACACTTATAATTTGAGTGGGGATCTATTTTAAGTCTTGGGTCAGCCAGATTGTCAACAATTGTCGCATTTATCCAACAGGTAAAGGTAGCCACGGCAGCCTATTTAACTACTCAATGATTTTGATATTAACTGAGACTGGACTGAATGACTAGTTCTGTCTACACACTCTTGTGTGTTGCTAACACTAACACAGACTGTCAAAATTCTGCTAATGAAAAACGAATAGATGTCCCATAGGAAAAATTAAATGACATAAAGTACCAAGTTCACAATGTTCCTGACGCTGAGAGTGAATAGATGTTATGTAGTAGAGGATGTGAGTTGAGTGTCATTATTTTATTATACAGTAGAACTCGGACTTAACGAACACTTGCATTCAGCGAACAGAGAAAAAGTTTTTTTTTCCTTCAATGACTTCGTAAAATATCTTTTATCGAACGAACTAATCTCAGACCCACCCTCGGATCCAACGAACCAGAAGTGTAGGCAAGCTCACAAAAAATTGCTAATCTACTTAGACATCTAGTTGAAATTCGAACTACAAAAGGTCTGCTATCGGCTGACAAGAAACAAGGGGTCGTGATTGTCTGGTGTAGAATTAACGCTGCGCGCAAGAGTGAGAATAGAAGAGTTAGAGATCTAGATCTGTTTCATTCACTGAAGCACACTGCTAGTGAAAGCATTACCGGAATCACTGTCTACCTAAAGTACGAATCACATTTTTTATTATGCCCTTCGCTCCAACGAACTATTAAAACCGGCCGAGCTAGTTTGTTGAGTCCGAGTTCTACTGTACATTGTTGTTGGTGATTGGGTTATTTCACTTATTCTCATGTTGCATAAGTGTACATTTTGAAAGCTTAGCTTCTGCTGGCTCAACTGTCTGGGTCACTAAACATGAAGTATCCCCACATCAAGGTATGAACAAAAGGGATTAAAATGATAATGATAAGGTGTGATTTCTTACTTACAATACAATGCACTACGCTAAAGTTGATGTCACTGGAGTTAATCATCAGAGTTGTGCTGATTTTTTTCTTTGGAACGAGCACTGACCAGTCCAGCTTAACAGTTGTGTTAAACTACAACTGTGTTCATCTCTTTTTTCCACTTTCCCAACAACAACAACTTAAGCATTGTCTACTGTATGGATGATTTTTAATTAACTCACCTGAGACCGGGGGAAAAAAACCTGTTACTTACGCTGGAGACTGTCAATCTTAGGGGTATTTTGAAAAAATCACCCAAAATTCTAAAATCATATCTTCATGGCCTTTTCACACAAAAAACCTCAATCATGCACATTAGTAGGACTATATCTCAAACTTGAAAAAAATGACTTATTGAATTTGGAAGAATTTTGATGTTTCCTAAAAATTGGGGATTTTTCCCTTTGAACTTTCTCACGTTTTACGGCTCCTACCCTGATGATTCTAATGGAATCTAATCCTATCGGGGCGGTCCTATCTTTAATATAACCTAAAACTAAAATGTGTTGCCAAGAGCGTAAAACTAGCAATTTTAAACTTGAAAAGCAGTGTGTTAGGGCCAGCCATGAAAGCCACGCAACATACCTGCATACGACAATATAGGTACCCCAACCACCAAGCACAACAGTGGGAAATGCTTTGGATCAAATAATTTCATACAAGCAGGTGATCAGCTCACTGTGTCCACAACTCTTTACTGGTACTGTGAGCAATTCACTGAGCAGTATTTATAAAAGACAGGCCAATAAACATTTTACTGTTGCCTTTGTGGCTACTCTTCATCTCTTGGTAACAACTGGGAACATTTGCTACTTTGGACAACTTGGTACATCCTCCATGTAAAGAAGCCCTAAAACTAAAAATACTGACTTCTTCATGGAAGAATAAATGAACTTCCTTTGGAAGACCAAATCTACATAGGTAGATAAGTACAGAATGAAGACGATGTTTGAAATTTGATTATATTAATTAGAAAACAGCTGGCCAAGACGAGAGAGCCAGTTTGACGGATGTGATGGTGTTTGCTTCATTCAGTGTTCAGTAGCTTCTTGAGAGACGCTATTTCTCCATTAACAAATTGATAGAAAGAAGGAGAAAAGATGGGTGTCAATCTTTGATCAGGGTACGTGGAATCTATTTTGATGGCCTCAAGTTTTTCTTTCTGTTGATCTTATGAACAAGGGAGTTGGTCAATAAAACTAAAACCCTTCAAGATTTCAATAAAACATTGCAGCATTATTGAGTTTTAGTCTCATTTCCAGTTGCTCTAACAGGGGCTGGGGCACTTGTGTGTGGGGAATAAAATCCATGCCAACATGTGGCAATATTAATAACTGCAGTATTTTTCCTTGCAGCACTCACTTAATAAACAGCTCCTGCATCATGTGAGGCTGACAGCACTCACTTAAGGAGGGTTGCTTTTGTGTTTTGTCATCGTTTCTGTTTTGGTGTGTTTTGTTAACGTCAACATCTTTGGATGCCTTGTTCCTTGTGTGTATTATGTGATTGTCTTAAGTTGTATGAATCATTTTCATGTTTTTTGTCCCCCTTGTTATTGAACATTGTTGTACAGCGCCAATGAGCATCTTCTCGATGGATATGGGCGCTATAGAAGTGATGCATATTATTATTATTATTATTATTAATAAACAGCCCTGCATCATGTGAGGCTTAATAGCACAGTAGTTTCTGCCTAAGTGCTCAGGAAGCACCATAACTGGGCACTCAGGCGGAGCGGGCACACAGGCGACATTGCCATGTGTGGTCCGTGAGACCTTTGATTTTTTATGAATTATGTCCCTTGATCTTTGAAACCCTGAATGTGACCCGTGGACATGTTTTTATTGGTCAATTTTTTTTGTTTATTTGTTATCTAGGGCCATAAAAACTATTCATGCTAACTGAGGTGTGATGTTAACTATCCAATGAACACTGGTTGGGGTGCATGCATCCACAATGCAGGAATCCTGTTTGTTATTCATGACTGAACATTGGGCTGGCCCCAATGCTGCAGTTTTAACAAAATGCGACCATATAAATATAGAGACCTTGGCTATGATGTAAGGTAGGATCAGACAATTTTGTCCAATCGTCCAATGTTTACTGGTCCCATCTTGATGTACATTTGGATTTTATAAGAAAGACCACGATGGATACAAATAGAGATAACAGAACAGCAATGGCTTCTATGTATAGACTTTATTGTAAACATTTCAAAATATATTTACATAAATGATATTCATTTTGTTTTTAAAAACCTAAATCTTATTCAAATGAGATGATCTGAGCCTTGTTCCTAATCACCAAGCAATAAAGGCATGAAAAGTGTCACATGTTTTCCTGTTCCCTCATATATCTTTTGAGATAAAGAAATCTCAGTGCCATGTAATCAGCAAAACAATTGCAAAAATAAAGAAATATGATGATGATGAATAATAAAATAAAATAATGATTAATGAACAATTTCCGGGTAAAACTTATTCAGTTATATCTTCCACACAAGTAGTCTTTGTCTCCTACATTTAAGATTATCATTACTATTGCAGTGATAAAATTAAGATCTATTTCAACTAAATATGTAGCCGAAAGTAATTTACGTTTTACACATATCAAGAAAATCACATCTGACCACCATAAGATTCAAAACTTCAAAGTATATGTCTTATTCTGCCCTGAAACTAGTTGAAGTAATTCATATATATTTGATCACAGATGACATATTTCATATTTATAGGTCATATTTCAACAGTGCAGTTTGTGTATATGAGATTTTTTACACTTTGTCATCAGTTCATCACTCTTCTTACAGAACTTAGAGTCAAATAGATAATTTTTTCATGGAATGTTAGAAAACGTCACAAGCTATAGAAAAACAGCCTCAGCATGATTAGCATAAAAAAGAGGATTTTTTTTTTTCACAACCAACAATGATGATTTAAGTGATTATGCAAATAGGTCAACCGGTGGCAAGCGCTGTCCGGAGGATGGTCTCATTCCTTGAGTGATTTCAATATCATAAATTTCATCTCGAAGACGTTTCAACTCCAACTGAAAGAACAAAAATTGAACAAAAAAATAGATAATCACATTAAAAAAATAAAAAATTGGTTAGTATTAGTATTTAGTATTAGTACAGATGTGGTTGATTCACTCCAGCCATTTTTGGTGTTTTTGGCCATAAAAAAAAAATACACAAAACATATTATTTTCAAAATATTTTGGAATTACTCTTTTGATGAATCATTGTCACAAAACCTGGATTTGATGCGATTCTTGTTTTGATATAGGTACATCAGATAAATCATGGTTGGTCCTATGTCGTTGTTGACTCATGCACAAGATAACTGGTAGTTGGTCCCCAGGGAGTTAAAAAGCTAATTTGATTCCCCCAAATAATCAATTTTCAAAAAATACAATTGTTAAAACAATCCTACCTGTTGCATTTCTATAACTTTCTTATTTTCCTCAAGCTCTTTTTCCACCAAGGGACCAGAAGGTTTGGGAGGAAGTGCCACTACTGCCCCACCTTTCTTGCTGCGTGCATCAAGACCCATTGCAGCTTCAAGATCATGAATAAGCATTCTGCAAACTTTCAGTTCTTTACGCAGGTCATTAATTTCCTTTATGAGGGTCACATTTTCCTGCAACATGAGTAAAATTCAGAATAAATTCACAAATTCATACAAATACAATAAAATCACAAGTTTATTTCTTGATTACATTTTATTAGATAATTACTCATCTTGTATGTTCATTAATCCTAGAAGTGACAGAGGCCAATTAAATCAACCCTATCTTCACCACTGCGTTGGCACATTCGATCTAATTGGCCCAACTAGAATCACTATTTGAAACCTTACACCAAAAGGTACTAAAAGGTTATTGATAAAGAAAGAAAGAAAGAGAATCACTATTTGAAACGTAAAATGAAACAAAAATACACCTTCAGTTTGGTACATACAGGTTTGGAATGTTTGACATTTTTCTATTTTCAAAGTAAAAATCATGAGTTACCTGCATGATTCGAACATTGTCAGCCTTGTGAATTTCTGAATCTTTCTCTAGCTTCTTTCTCAAACTTGCCACAGAACGTTCCAAATGTTCTTTCTGACGGCTGAATTCTTTTTGAATGTCAGCATCAACACTTGCTGACTCAGTCTGAAAAGAATGTGTTTTCAACATTAAGATTTCATCAATTATATTTATAATTCTTCACGTAACAGTTTCAAAGATAACAATAAGGGAGCACTCTTTATAAAATAGAAAAAATGTTATTGAAAGTTCAGAAGACTAACCTTTGCCAATACCAAATTTAATAATGATGAGGTTGAAACGATAACCAAGATTTTATTTGTATTTGATTTAAATTGTCTTATCATGTTTGTAACTGTGTCAAGTTTACTCAATATAAAAATAAATGTTATTGCTTTGAAAATACATTTTTCATCAGTTCTTTATGACCTAAAAAGTGTAACAGTAAAAGGAAACTTGACAAAAAAATAATAATTTTATAACAACATGAATGATTAAAAAACAAAACAAAATTATGTTGCTAAAGCAAGATATTATTGTTTTGCAGACAATATTTCAATATTAGAAATGGAAAGTGTAATAAAAACAATGTGCACTCAAATTCAAATACAACTTCCAACATTTGATACCCGATTGGCTTACTTTCTGTAGAAAAAGAAAATGTCTTATCAAATCATTTTTAAGCAAAATTCATCTTGTTTTATATTCATTTTAATCTTTCTTTAATTTTCCCAATCTCATTGACTGATCAGGGATAGGTAAAAACAAATAAATGTATTTTTGTTTTTTCATTCATTTTAAGAAAATTCGAAGTTCACAAAAGAATTTACAGTTACTCACAATGTCCTCTTGAACGTGTTTTTGGTAAAGAGCCTTGATGCTTTCCTTCAGCATTTTTGGATCTTGGATGTAACCCACACAGTTATGGAGGTCTGTCTTGAATCGTCTTACCACAGCCTCTACATCACGAACCTGGCAATAAAAGTTACATTTTGTAGCACAGATACATTAAATGATAAATGTGACATAGTCTTTCTTTCTTTATCGATAACTTTTAGTATCTTTCGGTGTAAGGTTTATGCATGGTACACAAACTTTCGCCATTGATCCCTATTCAGTGATATCCTCTTTGTCTCTACCAGCCTAGATCCTCTCTTTTTCATTATGCTTATTGCCCACCCTAGCATTTAGATCACGTAATATCATAATTTCTTGGTTTCATCTGGTGTTATCAGTGGCTATTTGTAACTTGATGCATCCTTGTTTGGACCATATCCTACAATTAATTTGATATTCTTAGATTTAAATTCAATATTAGTCTCTATGAGTTGCTCATTTATGAAATTAATGTCACAGAGTTCATATAAATTGTTCTTAGTAATAAAACTACTCCTGCTCTTGCTCTTTCATTTGTATTGACACCCGAATAGACAAGTATATGGCTACCTAGATTCTCTACTACCTGGCCTTTCTTTTTAGTTTCTGTTTTTCTATATTTTTAAAATTCATTTACAAACTCTACTTCTTTACCCTTAATGGATCTAGTATTCCATGTTCCAATGTTCATTGTCCTTTTCCATGCATGTGTCGTCACCATGTAATCAATCCGTGAGTCAGGCATACACCTATTTCTTTGAATCCATTTGATTAGGAGGAGATTACCCCACTGTGTCCTAGATAAGTGGTGGGGCTGCCACCTCAGGGCCCCTACTCTTGGTCTGAATCTTTATTTGAGGCCTTTCCAATACAATATGGTTGTACCTGTTTGGTATAGCCCTCAAAGTCATAAGACCACTAAGGCCTCCCCAACACAACAAGGTGGGTCACTAAGGAGAGGATGTGACATAGTACATCTCATATTTTATGTCAAAACAAATTTTAAAATTGCAAAAACAATTTTCCATGATTTTGTGAAATCTCATACAGTTATTCCACAGCATCTATTACATACACAGTACTCTATGTCTTGAATGATTAGTCACTTGGGAAACTCAATGGATAAAACAGCAATTTTTGTGAGATGGGTCTTTTATCTATACTCAAATTGGCTGTCAAATTATTGCTATTTCTTGTATTCAAATTATATCCATTACTATGACAAATAAAAATAAAGTTTACAATAATATTGCACTCACTCTCTGCCTCTCTTGATGCATCTCCTTGTCAGTTGCTTTAAGTTTTTGCCGCAGTTCAGTAATATTGAGTTCGAGTTGAGTGTTTTGCTTATGAAACCTCTCAAGCTCGCTCTCCATCTGAAAGGAGTTTAAGAATTAATCAATGTTACAAGAGTATATTCAACTTTGTCTTTTCCTTTCAAAATTGATTAAGTGGTAATCTTGATGATAATACAGAGACTTAAAACTATCAAAAACCTTCAGGTAGTGTTTACCATGATGGATTAATATAAGAATATGTATGGGTTGTTCTTTTTAATAAACAAGATTTAGAACAGTAAAAACGGTTTCTTGTCAATATAAGGACTATTTCTGGAAAGCTGCTGACAAACAACATTATAACAATTAGTCGTATTCTTTCAAAACAATGAATTTTCTACTCACCTCCTGAATCTGCTCTTTCATATTCTTAATATCCATTTCACGAGGCTCAATCTGTTTCTTCAATTCTTTAATCTTGTAATCCAACACAAACTTGAACTTTTCAAGTTCCTGATTCTTCTTTTTCAGATCATATATGCGTCTTTCCTGCAAAGATATTTGATTGTTGAAAGTGTGTAAACCATGAACTTTACAATTTTTTCAAAGATATTTGAGGACTTTTAAATTGCTGTGGATAAAAACTTTATATGTAAAATTGACAAACCAAAATAAAAAATAAAAAATATGTTCAATAATGTTATTCGTCTATTTCATCAAATACTGCACTCATTCAAGCAGAACAATATCTCTCAGCAGGACATTATAAGCACAAAGTTGGTTTCAATTGCGTTGTCAAATTGTATTATGAATATATGAATCAAAGTAATGAAACTTGCACATATTAATGTAATACATCTCATTTTTTATCTTCAAACCTAATAATTTCCAAGTCAAAGCACTGCTTATCACTCCTATCACATACAACATAATCATGGCTCTTTGTCTGTCACTGATCCCAAGGATAGTGGGTTCCCTTTATCAATTCAAGTGAATCAGCTCTTACCTTGTCTTGGATTGTATCATCTCTCTCCTTTATTTCCTTCTTCAAGCCTTGGATATCTTTTTCTAAACTACGAATAACATTGTTCAATTTGCTTGTTTCAGCTTGGAGCTTCTTGATTTCCTCTTTGTGATCATCTATTTCTTTCTGCAGGCTAGTGAACTGTAAGACAGAAATTCAACTGAAATTAAATAGTGAACTGTAAAATAGAAATTCTACTGAAATCAAAGTATGCACACCTTCCAAAACTTCTTTCAAAGTATCAATCCTAATGGATTATTTAAAAAATGTTTGTGTAAATCTTAATAACCCGTATTCAATGTGTAAACTATTTCATGGATTGAAAATGGTGTCTAAACTTGAATAGTGGTCTAATATATAACTTGTAACAATTTTGACAAAAATAATAGCTCCCTACCTTCTTCTTCATGATTCCTGTCTCACCCTTCAGTCTCATATTAGCTTCCTTTTCATCTCTCAGTCGTCTCTCATACTGATGTTTGATATCCAAAATTTCTCTATCAGCATCTTCTTCAATTTGCTTCTTGGTTTCTTCATATTCACGATTCTGTTGTCGAGCTTCGTCATTACTCTGGAAAAAAACATATTTGTCTTCATCAAAACACACATCACTAGATATCAATGTTATATATTTTCATAACAAAATGTAAGAAAAGTAGGAAAAAATAGTGAAAGATTAAAACAGATGTAAACCTAAATAGCGACACATGAAGGAAAAAAACCCTGACTTGGTTCTGATGCTTGGGCTGCTTCCATGACCCTCTGAACAAGTTGTCTCCATTCAAGTCTATCACTGGTTTGTTTGTTTGGTTGATACTGCAGAGCAGTGTGGGGGCTAACCCCATGTTCAGTCATAAAAGGCACACAAGATACCTGGACCACCAAGCATGGCTGAACACAGGGTTGGGAATGCTCTGGATCAAAGAATTTCAGACAATCAGGTGATCAGCCCACTGTATCCTAAACTAGTCATGAGCAATACACTGAGCAGAATAACTCATAAGCAAGGTCAATAAACAAATGAACATAGCCCTTGTGGTCACCTCCTCAGCTTTGTAAGAACTGGAAGAATTTGCCACTTTGGGCTGGTCACAGATGATAAAATTGATTAGGGCTTTTGTGGATTCAACTTAAGATCTGTGTTGTTCATACACAATAGGTCTCTGATGAGGGTGATTGGCAATGATGTTAAAGGTCTTTCTTTGGCTTTCCTCCCAAATCAACAGAATAAAATTTATGAAGCTGCGATGAACACTTTTAAAGAAAATCCATTCATTGTAATCAAAGAAGACACAACTGATTAAAAAAAGGAGACCCTTTATTTATACCTGCAAACAAAATTTTTCAGAACATATTTGAAATTTTAGCAGTCTACATCAAGAAATTATTGTTTTGACTTGTCAAGAAAGTCAATTCTTGATGATGTTCAATTCATTATTTACCTGTTCAAGTTTGGTGGTCATATCCTGGAGTTTAGTTTCGTAATACTCAGTGAGTTCTTCTAGTGCTCTCTCTTTACTTTCTTCCATTTCTTGAAGCTGACGGTCGTAGTCTTCCTGCATCTTCATCATCTTAGCCTGTTGCTCTTGAAATTTCTCATATTCTAGCATCAGCTTTTGGTTGTTGGCAGATTCTAAAAGTAATAATATGAAAATGAATATAGTGTCAAGAGAGAAATGATAAAGGGTTCTTCACAGCCTTTAAATTTATTATCATTGAAATGATCATGACAAATCAAGAATGACACTCAATGAACAAATAAATTACAATCAAAATTAGACACTATGATAATTAATTTTGCCTTCATTGTCATAACAGATGAACAGACTGCAAATGTGCAAATATTCACACTGAATAGGACATCATCATTACAAAAAACAATTCATAATACTTTGCAAGAAACTATTTCAACCTCTACCGACACACCATAGTTACATGTCATATTTGCCTCTCACTGGTGTTTTTTACCTGTTGACTCTTTTGTGATATTCTAATATATAAGCATACGAAAAGATGAAAAACCTACATTCTTAAATATTTGGTCTCTGCACATGTCAGTTGGTAAAAAACACTTCCAAGTAAATATATGACCTGGTGGGTATTTTTTACCCGCAAGTGGCGGTAAAGGTTAAACAAAATTACATATTTTGTTTGATTTGGACAGTATTTTTAATAATTTACCTAAGTCTTGCAACTCTTTGGCATGTTTATCCATCAGCTCAGCCATCTCTTCTTCATGTTTGGATTCTTCTTTATCTTTGTCTGTTTTCAGAACCTGGGAGATTTTTTTAAAAATGAGTTTCCCTGTTGATTAATCTTATTTCATATAATAAGGATGACATTAAACAATGTTTACAAAATTGAAATAAAAGATAATATGCTGTATCTGTTTTCTATCTAAATAATGAGTTGCCATTTTGATTTCACAAACCTGATTTTTAGTTTTGAGTGATTCCATCTCCTGGATAAACTTTTCTGTCAGCTCTTTCATTTTCTCATTGTATGTCATGTCTTTCAATCGCAGTTGATACTCATTTTCCATTTTCAGCTCCTCTACACGTGAGTTGAGGTCTGACACAGTTGAATTCTGAAAAGAAAAAAAAAAGAAAGAAGACATGACGATATGGTCCTGTCAATATTTCTCTTCAAAAAGAAACTGTTCATTTCCCATAACAGACTCTATGTAAGTAGGACATGATTAATTAAAAATGACCTATCTTATCTAATTGGGAGGAGACTGATTTATATTTATTTACAATGTTTAGATAAATCCTGTCACTATCTGCAAACACCACTGTTTCAAATCTTTAGACTGCACATTGGACACAGCAGGCTGAAGAAACATAATATGTACAAACTGAAACTTGTCCCAAGTCCACTTTGTACTTGTGGTCAAGCATTGGGGACACAGAACATGTACTACAGAACTGCAGACTTGTCAGTGCCATGAGGAGGACCTTTGCAGGACACTGGCATTTATCAAGGAGACAGGACTTGAGGTGTAGTCATATTTATTATTGTGAATGAGCAGAAGAAGAAGTCTGATGATGGTCACTTACAGCAGTATTATTTGAGGGAGTGTAATATGGTGTTTGATATATTACTATGAAGAGAAAGAACAACTAAATAACAAACAAGACATCACTTTTGATCCAGCTTGTTTTTGTTCATTACTGTAAAGGATTATCAAACATTTCTTGTTATATCAAAAACCTTGTTTCAAAATCAAAATTTTCATTTGTGAAGTTAAACAGATAACAGTATCTGTCACCCCTGTTTCAGAAGCCTTTCAGTAGAAGAAAAATGTGTCACAGATTACTTTCCTTGCAGGTATGTGATGGAATAGAATACCTTACCTCAGGATTTTAAAATGTGCCTATAGCGGGTAATGTCTTACCCTAAAAAATCATATCGGTCAAATATCATAGATATGTTACCTTCTCTTCAAGATCACTTTTAGTGATGAGGATTTCTTCTGCCCATCCAACTTCTTTATCTCTCTTCAGTCCACGTCCTTCTTTGTCTTGGATTTTCCACAAAACAATTGAAGCATCCTCAGCAACACTTACAAGAAATTGATCATCATAAGTTATTTTCATCTGTAAAATAGAAGAATTAGGATTATATCATCATCAAAATTGATTTGAAACAACATTTTTTTTACCTTTTCATATTTCATAACTTCAAGTTAAAAAAATTACCATTAAATATTTTTCACTACAACAATTAGTTTGCCAAAGTGGTGTTTCACGCTTCTAAAATAAAGAAGAAATTAAGAGTAAAACAATATGACACATATGAAACAAAAACTATAGACCTCAAAGAGACAATCATAATTTAACAAAACATATACTTTCAAAGTTGACAAAGCAAAAGTTGGATGTGTCGTGATTTGTTGAAGACCACTGATCTCACCTTGACAATCTGAGCTCCATGACCTTGATACTCTGTCCAATCCCCAGGGACAGCCAATGGATATTTCATGGACCACAAGGTGCCTTTCACAGTTCCTGCAAACAGCATGCGACCTGAGTGGGATAATGCCACTGTGCTCAGGGTCATTTCCCCGGTCTGCACCTCTCGCAAGATCTGTAAAAAATGTTGGAAAAGTTTACTTTCATACCAGCTATAATTGTGGGAAAATAAATCATATTGACAAAAAATGGAGTCAGATTTCTCAGACAAAAGTCAGCAAAAGAGGTGAAAAGGGTTCATAAAGAAATAATTGACAATTTCTACTTCCTTTATTTGAAAAAATACCTTTAACCAAATAACAAAAAGTCTTTTTTTCACTTAGCTTTGTCATTTTGGCCAATCAATTCATTAATCAATTATTTTTCTATTACCTGTGAATCAGCAATCTCTTTCAATGATTTGTCGGAACCAGCTGCAAAAGTTGTTTTGCCATCTGGAGTAACAGTTACACCAGTGTAGCTGCATGACTTCAAAACACTTTCACTAGTACGTTTGCCGGTAAAAGTATCCCATTCATAGACTGCACCATCCATTCCACAGGAAATCAATTTGCTGTCATCGGAACTCCAAACTACAGCTCTCACTTTGCTGAAGTAATACAAAGTTATAACGATAAAAGGAGCAGTAAAAAAGCTCAAGCCTAATCACAATAGTCTAAATTTTGTCAACTGAAACAAAAACTAGAAGGTTACCCAAACAAAATTTAACCAAGGTATGACATGCACAATTAAAAAATATTTAATGATATTCTAGATGTCAATTTAGAGTGACCGTTAGGAATACATAAAGTTTATCATTTGAAAGAGTTAACGAGGTCCATTTTCATCACAGTACATACCCATTGTGGCCTTTCAGATTATTGATATTCTCAAAAGTTGTGGTGGAATATAGTTGGATCACATTTCCCATCACTGATGCAAACATATGACCTCCATTGCTGAATGAGCACTAGAAAAAAATAATGCATTTGAGATATACAGATTGCATAAGCCATTCCATTAAAACTTCACCTCTGAAAATCAGTTTGCTCTCTTGTTTGCTTTTCATTTCTTTATCACAATTACAAATCTTCCTCTGCAGGATTTAAATTGAGAACAGCAGTATTTATTTTTCTTGACAACTTTTCATTTACTTGAATAGTGACAAAGTGAAAAACCTGACAAATTCTAGTTAGAATTACATTTAAATAATCTACATGATGTTACAGATTTCACTCATTTTCAAATTCTATCATTCTAACCCATTAGACTCACTTCTCTGCATCCTCGCACAGTGAATTCTTTAAATGTACGAATGTCGTCAATTAGAAGGTTCATAAGACGCAACTTGTCACTAAATCCAACTAGGATATAAAGACCAGATGGATGAAGAGCAATACTGTAGGCTTCTTCTGCAAAAACTTTATACAACTCCAGGTTGCTATGGAAAAGAACAAATAATAATATTTATTACAAGAAATATATATATTAATACTTCACTTCATAATAAATGCCTACACTTTATTTTTTCCTTTAGGCTGATTTTGTAGAACCATCTATGATTCAATGAAAATGTAATAGGCAACATAATCTTAATCAAACATTTATAGAAGTTAAGCAACTGTTTAAAATGTTGGCATCTGTCCTCAAAATTATAGAATTTGTACATTGCATATCAATATCAACAAAATTGAAAAGATATTAACATTATTTTCATTAAATGGTTAGAGAATTAACAGTATTGATAATGGTACAACTTTACACTGAAAGGTACTAAAAAGGTTATTGATAAAGAAAGGAGGAAGAAAGATAATAGTACAATAGAATGTAAAGACAAATTTACCAAGTTTCATAGTTCCACACACGAACAGAACGATCCAGAGAGCAGGTAGCAATCAAGGGTTTCCTGATACACACATCCAATCCAGTGATGGGAGCATTATGGAAAACTTGGGACAGTACTTCAAAATGGGCCTGGTCACCCTATAATAAATCGAAATAGACAGTTCTGATTTGACCATTCTAACTATGTTTGAAATGATAATTTAAGTTGATAAAAATTAGTAAAAATAATTAAACCAATGTTTCATTTCAATCAATTATTTGGCTGTATTTATTTCTCACCTTACTGAGATCAGCACTAGACAAAGTCAGATAATATAACTGTGCCTGTTCAGTGCTGGCTACAAGGGTTTCCTCAGATGGACTAACAGTCAGGCATCGAATGAGTTGCTGTTGTGAGAAGGCTGGATCTTGACTATTGCAAGCATCTGGCGGAATCTGTTATTGGACATTAACAAAATATATACAAATCAATGTTACTATCTCAAGGTATAAAAGCATCTTTCTAGTTTATCAAATATCATTCATGTTTACCAAATCACTTATTTAGAGTCTCTTTAACATTATAACATTACTGATTATCACCAACTCAAGAAAAGTTTTTGATAATGTTATAACATTGGGTTATCACCTTTCTTTCTTTCTTTATCAATAACCTTTAGTACCTTTCAGTATAAGGTTTATGTGTGGTACACAAACTTTCACCATTGATCCCTATTCAGTGACATCCTCTACAAGCCTAGATCCTTTCTGAAACTGCATCCTGCTACTTTTTCTTTAGTCTACCTCTAGGAAGTTTTTCTTGCTGTTTACATTCTAGTATTTGTCAAGGAATTCTACTATCATTCACTCTGTTTAATGGGAAGCCAGTGTAATTCGAAAAGTACAGGCAATAAATGGGCCATACGCTTTTGCCTCACTACCAATTTAGCAGCACGGTTCTGTATCCTTTGTAAACGGGAAATTTTATCTTAGCTAATTCCCACTATAAGAGTATTACAGTAATCGACACGGGATAATATAAAAGTTGTAACAAGTTGACTGGTAACTTCCCTTGATAAGTAGTCCCTAATGGTTGCAATTTTCTTTGAATCCATTAGTATTATAAACAACAATGGACTAAGGATGCAACCTTGTTTGTTGTTTTACTTGCAATCTGGACAGTACTTTTACAATTAAACTAAAATGATTTTATTGCTTCTACCAAATTGTTATTGACATATTGGGTTATCACCTTTTTTTCTTCTGTTTTTAAAAGAAATAAATGATAAGATTTATCTTATATAATTCAACTACTCTTTGTTTGTCTTTGCATTCAAATTTTTCCCAGTTTGTATGAAATGACTCTTTTCATGTTCATACACAGTAGCAAGTGATATAACTATGTGTGTAGTTTTGAAAGAGAGTAAGAAAAAAACATGTATAAAGAAATCAACCTCAAGAGAATAATCACTTTTGGCCAGCAGACAACTTGCACTATCAATGACGTTAAATTTCATCCTCTCCTTACCATGATTTCTCTCGCTTTTTTGAAAAAGTCCTTGTCATCCGTCTTTTCAAACAAATACACAGTGCCCATTCCAAATGCACAAGCAAAGCCCTTTGAGTATGACACAATGGCTGTTACTTGAACTGATTGTGGTTGACCTACATCATCACTACCAGTTCTGAAAATCACAATTATATGAAAACATAAAAGATTTGAAAAAAACATTTCTAAGAGCAACAAATATAATCAATTTGATTAATAAGTAACAGTTATCTGTTTTCCCTATATCTCTATTATCACTTTATTATTCTTAAAGTTTACGATTTTAATCTTTCCATGAGATTTCTAATGTGCCTTGCGCAAAACATAAGACCACCTGTTTTTCATCAAATCTAAAAAGGCTCAAGTTCCCACTCCATTACCTTGAGAGCAATGACTTGTCTTTGTCATTTGTTTCATATCATGCATCACATGTTGTAAACACAATAATATAAAGAAACCACACGATGCAATGAAATTACATGCATTTTTCTAGTAAACAGTATCAACCAACTTACTTTTCTGAATGAGGAGCAAGATTGAATTCATTCTTAACCTCCCCAGCTTCAAAGAGCAAAAGTCGTCCATTATCCGTTCCAACAATGATTCTTTCCTCTGACACCCATGCATGGCAGAGGTAGTTCTGTGGCTCCATTTTCTGAAAGTTAAATGGCTTCAGATTTCCCTCACTGTATCTGAAATGACGAAACACTGTATTTCCAACAACACACAGCTGTGTATTATCCTGGGGGTTGAAGCTCACCTAAAATGTTGAAACAAAGTGAAAATGTTAGACCCATGAAAGTACCACATCTTTGTTAGACTGCACGTGCAACCTATTATCAAATATCATTTATTGAAAATTGTCAGCCATGACAAAATTTTCATTTCAGTAAGACTTTTTTCAATTGTAATGTTTGATATTTAAGAATATGCTGGCTGATTTTTTAAAATCAGATTATTACAAAATTTATGTTATTATTTACACATTGTAACTTTGTAACATCATTCATGTTGGATTTCTAAATATTCACTAACAATTTTATGACACAAATGACAAGATACAATTGTCTGCAACATAATCGATTTTCTTCACTCTTATAATGTCATTTAGGAGGCCTCATGGCTTAGTGGTAATGCTTTTGCTTTTTAAAAAGAAAGCATTGATTGCGTTAGAATCTTGGCGGTGACATTGGGATTTTTTCCTTTGAGGTTCCTCAAGTTTTTATGGCTCTAACCCTGTGGATTCCTTATGGATTCAAGTCCTATCGGAGATGACTATAAATCAAAGGTCCCGCCTTTGATAAGACCAATAATGTGTTGCCAAGGATAGGATACTAACAATCTTAACCCTTTGAGCCCTGCCCACCGGTTGACCAGTGGAATCTGAAATGTTCATGGCATCTGGCCATCGGGCTAGTGGTAGCTGGAATGCACTGTATTATGGGCTGTATAAAGGTAGTAAAACTCGACCAATCAGAAAGCCCATTGGTATAAACATCCAGAAATAGTCAACAAACATATCAGTGCCCATATGGCATTGTTTTGATCAAGTTTTGATTTATTCATCGGGCTAAAACGAGCTAACTCTAAACCAGGAAGTTCACACCTGAAGTAATACATGTTTTCTACTAAGAGGTTATCAATAATTTCTCTGAATTTTCTAAATTGGAAGACAATGCTGAATACCCTGAGGGTAATCTGGGAGTAGTTTTCGATGGATATGATAGCTATAACAAAAGTAATAGTGATAATGATGCATGGGTGAAAGGGAGCGTGCCCCTGCTCCCTCAGGTGAAACATACACACCAATAAAACCATTCTGGGAAGATTTCAAGGTGAAAGGAATACTTAAAATTTGTCACTTTTCACAGATAAAATTTTTCCTTTTCCTGCTTATATCTCTCACCAGAATTAGGATTTTGGGGATTGGCCGTTACTACTTTGGTGAGGTGGCCGGGTGGTCTAGACAACAGACTACGCGAGGGTCAATTGGTTCGAGTCCGGCTTCAGGCACTCTGTTTTTTCCTTAGGCAAGAAACTTTACTCCGTTTGCCTCACTCGACCCAGGTGTAGAAATGGGTACCAATTCTCAAATTAGATTAGGGAAAATATTCTGCAATAGACCAGCATCCTATCCAGAAAGTGATAAATTTTCACTTATCCGCTTCATACTAAGGCTCTTAAGGACATAATATACATCTCTCACCTGGTAGACCTCAGAATTAGGATTTTGGGGATTGGACGTTGCCGCTTTGGCCATGACCTTTGACTTTTCCCAGGTCCAATAGAGGAGGGTCCAGTCTGGTTTTCCACCTTGAGCTACAAGGTACTTTGAATCAGGGGAGAAAGCAAGACTGATGTACTCCGCCGATAGCACTTCAGGAGAACTGAGAACTTTTTTCTTCCTCTGAGAATGTAAGTCATAGATGCTGATGGTTGGCTTTTCACCCTTTTCAGCAATGGCCACATATCTCCTATTAGGACTCACAGTTAGTGCTGTCATTCCTTCGCTTTTATCCGTGCCTTGATAAAAAAAGAGAATGAACACGACAAATTGTCAAAATTGTGTTGCTGTATAATTCAAATAGAAAGAAATATTGCTTCGACTATCATAACATTCTCAGAAATTGATTAATCTAACAAGCATTATTCAATTACAGACTGTTTGTTGTTTGTTTTTTGCTGTTTTAGGTAGTGTTGTGATCGGTCCAGGCTTTTTTAACCGAGCCAGCAAGCCAGCAGTCTGGACCGAGCCACCGGTCCTAAACCCAAGGACCGCTGGCGGTCCGAGCTTTCTCAGGCTCACTGAAAGTACAGTTAAAA
>JARBEQ010206284.1:2351-12457 GCA_030265355.1 Tritonia tetraquetra
CCCCCCCCCCCCCCCCCCCCCCCCCCCCCCCCCCCCCCCCCCCCCCCCCCCCCCCCCCCCCCCCGCGGAGGTGGATATGGACATGATATGGCATGTGAGCAATTGTGTTTATTCTGTTTTGTATATTTGAATTGTCTTTATATCATTGCCCTTTTTGTATCACATGTATGCTGAAGTTAAAACGAAATGTCCGATAGCGATAATAAATAAATTGTGTCTTATCTTATCCCTTGTGGTTTACTCCTAACATTTATCTAAAAATATGTAATAGAATGGAACGATTGGTTGGGTTAAAAACAACCCCCGCCTTGCAAGGGTTAACGTTACAAAACCACATTTGTTTCCCTTGTATGTTTAACCCTATTATGTAGATGTAAGGCTAAGTGCAGGGTGCAACTATCTTTACGTTTCTTTTTTGCGCGAAAATGGGAGCACCTTTTTAACTTGGTTGAAATATGCCATTTATTGCCGGTAATTTGACAAAGCCTTCACGCATTTTATAGTTTTTTAGCATGCTCAATCTTATCACGTTTTACAATCCAACTTATTGGTGCTGTTTCGTAATTCAATGTTGAAAATGGAGGTAGTCACTCCTTTCTGTTAAACAAATGTTTTCAAGCGACAGAATCCACGTTTTAATTTGTTATAGATATATCATCAATTGGTGCAACTGTTGTTTTGTTATGATATAACTTAATTCTTTTTCATTTCGGTTGTCAAATGTCATATTTTAGAAAAAAAAAACGTTTGAGGGGGTGAGATTCAAAATCCGATAAGCTCCAATTTGATCATTTTATGTCATTACCGCCATCTCAGGCATTTAATCAAATTAATGAGAAACATCTGGAAATTTAAATAAATACTCATTAAAACGAAACTAACATTATATTTATCAGATGCCCGTTCAATCTTGCTAGACTCGGCGGAAACCTAGAGAACCAACAAAAAGATTGAAAGCAGATTAAGAGGGTTTGAAGGACGTTGCCTTTGAAAATTCCCCCCAAAAAATGAAGGGGAAGATAAAGTTTAAAACAAGAAGATTGCCACAACGACAGGATTCAACAATATTGTTGTTGAAGTATGGAAAAGAAGATGGAGATGGATAGGCCATGTCCTCAGAATGAAGAGAACAAGACATCCAGTCGTGGCTTTGACATGGCCACCCAAAGGCAAAGGAAAGAAAGGGAAGCCGATGGGAACATGGAGGACTGTTTGAAAGAAGAGACTCAGAAAAGTAATGTAATGAGCTAAAAAGACTGGCCCAAGACAGAGTTGAATTGAGACGATTTGTTGACGCCTTTTGCTCCTCAAAGGAGCCATGAGAAAATGGACCTCCATCTCAGACTTCCGGCCTAATTGTTCATATACCAATTTTTGTTTAAATAAAAAAAATCAATAAATTCAGCCCAATGCGGTAAGTTGTCCCAGTTCTTATATAGCCGAGGGGTGACCACACGGGCTACATTAATTTGTTTATTTGCCCTGTTTATGATTAACACTCCCCAGCCCTTTGCTCACGGTGTCAATAAAGAGCTGTGGACACTGTGGGTTGATCACCTGCTTGTCTAAAATATTTGATCTACAGTAACTTCCACTCTCTCTCTGTGTTCAGCTGTGTGGTCGGGGTGCCTGCGTTTATGTCTGGTCGGTATCTTGTCTGCCTTTTATGGCTGAAACTAGGGTTGGGCCCCAACACTGCTCGGCAATTTTTTAAAGTTATAAAGTTTGAGGTTTAGCGCCCTTTTTAACACATAAAGGTCATATCAAAGACTTGAGAAGATTACCTGTGAATCTCCAGGGCAGAGCCTAGAAAACTCTGAAAGGTCCAGAGAAAAATGTCCGCACCAGGCGGGACTGGAACCCGGTCCTCCCCGTCTATAGTCTAGTGGCTTGACCACTGAGCTATGAACGCCCCGCCCCCACTTCAGATATGCTTGGTGGTCGGGATGGCGGCGGTTATGTCTGGTGTCTTGTCTGGCTTTTACGGCTGAATCTAGAGTTAGCCCTGAAACTGCTCTGCGGTATCTATGAGGTTTGATCAAACAAACAATGAATCGTTTTTTTTAGACAATTCATAGAGATTTAGTAGGAGAAAATGTAGATTTTCTCAGTTAGCACCTTTCGGATGTAAATCTGTCCCGGCATCACCTCTCAGTTATAATATTTCAGTGCAAGAAATGCCTGTTTACTATTTAATCATATTCTGAAGAACTGATTATCTCGAAGCTAGACCTTTTTGCACGGGCAATTCTAGAACATAATGGAGATAGTGAAAACTATAAATTCAATAACTCCACATCTACTAGTATACGGTCAAAACTATAAGTTTAATAACTCCACATCTAATAGTACACTGTCAAAACTATACGTCCAATAATTCCATATCTAATAGCATACGGTAAAAACTACTCCACATCTAATAGTATACGGTCAAAACTACTCCACATCTAATAGTATACGGCCAAAACTACTCCACATCTAATAGTATACGGCCAAAACTACTCCACATCTAATAGTATACGGTCAAAACTACTCCACATCTAATAGTATACGGTCAAAACTACTCCACATCTAATAGTATACGGCCAAAACTACTCCACATCTAATAGTATACGGCCAAAACTACTCCACATCTAATAGTATACGGTCAAAACTACTCCACATCTAATAGTATACGGTCAAAACTACTCCACATCTAATAGCATACGGCCAAAACTACTCCACATCTAATAGTATACGGCCAAAACTACTCCACATCTAATAGTATACGGTCAAAACTACTCCACATCTAATAGTATACGGTCAAAACTATCAGTTCAATAACTCGTATCTAATCGTATAGGGTCAAAACTATATGTTAAATAACTCTACATTTAATAGTATACGGTCAAAACTATAGGTTCAATAACTCGGCATCTAATACAAATACGGTCAAAATTATAAGTTCAATAACCCCGCATCTAAAAGGTGTAACAGTGATAAAGCTGACTCGACTCGAAAAGGGGAAGATGGCTGCGGTCCATCCACGGTCCTTGCCAGTACAGAAGCGGTAGACAGAAAAGGTTTGATTTGATGAAAGCAACAGTTCAAATTGATTTCTTGAGAGAAGACGACAGGACAGAACTAGGCAAGATCGAGGCTGTTCCTTTGACAAATCCTCCTCTCCCAAATCTCTCCATTGACGGCGCCGTGGTGAGGTGGTGATGGCCATCACAAATAAATCAGTGACAGTCGGACGAGGATGGCGGTTCCATATCACTGTATTCATCAGTATAGTCAAAGTATGACAACAGCATCAGTACACCATGATAAGTAGGTAATGTAGGCATGGTAGTGCATTTTAACATTATTTTTTTTTCTCTTAAAACCACAGAAAGCGGCAGTTTTTTTGCAGAATGTTAACAAGCTTCTTGTCACTTGTATTGTGGATCTGGCCTATCTCAAAGTGTTTGTCATTATCTTGTGTATGGGGGAGATAGAGGTAATAAACAAACGGTGGAACATGAATAAATTAAAGGCTAAAGTATTATATCGCGGGCATAATAGAACAGTGTTACTCCAGTGAGCCAGTGAATTGTACTGACCATAGGTATGTTGTGTTAAAATATAAAATTGATATCTTCAAAAATTAAGTTGAAATTCAATTTGGGCGTAACATGAATGTAAAGGATTTTCGTAATGTAATACAGGCGTATCATGTGTTGCTCCTCTTGACTCGGAAACAAGAGGCATATCATTTGATACGCCTTTGTTCCATAATGATCCTCCGTCTTGCAGAGATTTCGTTTTATAGACGCACTGCATGATACGCCTTTGTTCCATAATGATCCTCCGTCTTGCAGAGATTTCGTTTTATAGACGCACTACATGATACGACTAAAGTCACGGAGGTTACGATAATGTGTAGTTTATTTCAATACTTTCAGACTTATTCAAATGGTCAAAAATTCATAGAAAACTTCACAAACTACAGAGGGAGGTCGTTCACGGTCCATGTAATCCAGCAACAGGTGGAACAAACTCTGAGATGATGAGGCGCTTGCGAAAGCGGCCGTGTCAGACAATACATCTTTACGGTTTGCCGACTATCAAAAGGGAGGGATAACATACTGACATGAATCTCGTTAAACACCGGTCAAGCACGCAGGAAAAAAAGTTTTATTGGCGTTCTATGTGAGACTCTATCTCAGAGTTGAAACGACATGAAACTCACATGAAACGACGCAATAATTGATATCCCTTATTGTCTTTGTTTGCTGTGAATGTGAGATGAATTCATCTAATGATCAAGTAAGGGAATGTCACCAGAAGATTGAAGCGGGTATAAGAATTGAATTCAAATTCTATTGGGGTTTGAGAGACATAGAGAGACAACGGCAGTACCTGGTCTGCAATGTAGTCTTCACCAAAAGGCACACAGTAAGTCATTGGCTCCTCAAGAAGGTACAGCAGTGTCACTAACACCTTCCCTGTTGACTCTGACAATAACGCTGTGGTGTGCCAAAAGTTCTTCCCGGACACTCTGGACATCATAGAAAAGGCTGTGCGAACGGCCCTCAATTAAGTCGCCCCTGTGGATCACCCGTTTTAGACACCAGAGGGAAACAAGTCAATATGGGCAATAACATCAATGGCGGAAAAGAGAGGATAAAAAGACATATTGAATCATTTCTTAAGACAGAGTCGCAGTACTACTGTCGTAAAGAAACTCAAAGAGAATACATTGGCAGCGAACTTAATCTGGAACAAAATGTATTACATGTACAAAGAGATGAGAGAGCAAGAGCCCCAGCGTCCAACACAACATAGAAAAACAATTACAATTACAATTACAACCATGGGATTCCACCACAGGTTCAAAGACAAATGTGACCAGTGCCAGACAACAGTGAGCAGCAAGAGAAGAGGGCAGAGTTCGAAGCAGATAGGGCATTGATGGAAGAAAGCAGCAAGAGAATAGGGCAGAGTTCGAAGCAGATAGGGCATTGGTGGAAGAAAGCAGCAAGACAATAGGGCAGAGTTCGAAGCAGATAGGGCATTGGTGGAAGAAAGCAGCAAGAGAATAGGGCAGAGTTCGAAGCAGATAGGGCATTGGAAGAAAGCAGAACATACAAAGACTGGGTCAAAGAGCAGATGAAAGATCACCCTGAAATTGGGGGAATAGTTTTCGATCTTCAGGAGGTCCTCAATACCCCCAAAACCAAAGAGGGTCTTGTGTACTATAAACGCAAACTAAATAACTGCAATTTCTCCGTATATGAGCTGGAGATAGGGAGTGCACACAATTTCGTCTGGAATCAGACACTCGCGGCAAGTTTAAGTTCTTAAAGACATATCGTGCAGCTGGCAACCAAATGATTTATCTTTTTTCTGACTGTTGCGGGGGCCAAAATAAAACAAGCTCTTCCTCATCTTGCTATGGTATGCTGTTCACAATTTAGACTTTTGTTTAATTGAACATGTGTTGTTGTGTGTCCGGACACAGTTTTAATGAAGTGTGTACATTCCAGAATTGAGCAAGCCAGTGCCCCTGTGGATGTGTACTCCACCCAGCAGTGGGCGGCTATCACCAGGCTAGTTAAAAAATACATGCCACATTATCAGGTCTATGAACTTCAAAGTGAGGATTTTCAGAATTTCAAAGCAATCTCAGGAGAACTTTCTGATTTTGAAGTCGACATTAATGGAGAGAGAGTCCGCTGGCTTAGATGTCAAAGACTGTTGCCTGGATAGTGATGAGCCTTCAATTGTAACTTGTTCTTATGATCACAACCCCTAAAACATGTCCTGGAACCTCTTCAGGAAAGTGAGGAAAGTCTACCCCCTGCTAAACGCCCCGGATAGTTCCCTGAGACCAGCGTACTCTGTGCTGCTGAATATTTATTCCGACAAAAAGGAAGACCTCATGGAATTGTGAGCAGGAAAGGGATTAATCCAAGGGTACGCCATGCTTTCTAGGAGGATCTTCCTAGTGACTAGAGTGTTAAAACCTCCTGAAGTATGAATTTCTGCTCGGATATGTAAATACGATTTTGATGTTTGAAAATAATGTATTTTGTTTTCTATAGTATTTGATATTGTGTCTTTTTCCTTGTAATCCATATCGTAACATAATTAAATATGTCATCAACTCTACTGTATTCTGTTGACTCCTATGGTGACTTTGATGTTGTCAATAATTATTTTAAACTGTTTCAGTTGTTTTGTTTGTTCATATTAATTCGATCGGTGTCCTAGTGAGGTAAAAAAACAAAACAACCTACAATCATTACAATTATAACACCCATGTTGCAGGCTGTCCGATCTGCAAGCAACATTGAAGTGTTAATCATTTCGATAGACATCAAGGATCTGAAACATTTGAAAGAGAATCCATGTAGGAAGGCATATTGAGACGTCAGCGAGGATATACGAAATCAGACTATGAACTATGTTACAATTTCCTTACAGCCTCACAATCCTTTCCTCACTCATTGGTGAACTGAGACAGCAATGTCTATAACTCAACAGTGAAGTTGGCATATCAAGCTCTGACATTTCTAAGCAACAATCGTTATGATAAATATACTTTCCAATTCGAATGCTCCAGGTCACTGATCAAACACGGCAGACGTAACTACTATAGGATCAAGACCCTGTGCTGTGGTGCTGTCTAACACATGTTTGTATAAAATAGACTTTTATTGTGCTATTATTACGTCATAAGCGGATGTGACAATTACAATTTAACACAATATTTAAAAAAAAACAAACAGCGTAGCATGATATTTTTACAAAGGAATAGAGAGAACACATGAGACAACAAGAGGCGTATCAAATGATACGCCACTGTCACTACCTGGCAACTCCGACAACAAAAGGCGGTACGCCCAGTGTTCGCGGACGTTTCAGCAAACCAAGGGCGTATCATTAGTTATGACCAAAATATTGAATTTATTGAAAATTTGACATCACGTATTCGGCAATGACAAAATTAGCGTGCTTGAAAAAAGTCATAGATTTCGGACTAAAAATAACGAAATAAAGCAGTTTTTTGTCTCTCCTGAAAAGTTGCTGCTTTATGATTCGCCCTGTTCCATTATGCCCGCGATATGAAGGCGACCAATTTTATTTTTTTCCCGGGGGTTCCAGGAAATTTAGTGCCTTGAATTTGGGGGTCGTTCCTTATCCTTTCCAGAATATCTTCGAGGCCTAAAATGTATAAGAGAGGTAAAAGCGGGCAACCATATCTCACAGATCTCCCGATTTTAAATCTGTCAGAGACCGTGTTATTGACGATCACGCAGCTCTAGGGATCTTTGTACGGGATTCGAATCCAGTTGCGAAAGTATTTGCCAATATTGTTTCCTTCCAGTGTGTTAATTATGTAGCTGTGCGCTATTCTATCACATGCTTTTTCCTGGTCGATGGACAAGATGATTGCAGGCGTACGTGAGTGGCGGGTGTAATCTATAAGATCCCTAATGAAATGAGTGTGTTCTTCTATGTTTCTACCTTGGATTGCGCATGTTTGTTCTGGGTGTATTAGTGTCTCTAGATGTGGTTTTAACTTTGTCGCGAGTGTTTTAGTTATAATTTTGTAATATGTGTTGAGGAGAGAGATCGGTTTGTAATTTTTGGGTAGGTACAGATGTTCCTTCACCTTGGGTATGCGTGTAATGTAGGAAAGTTGTTGGCCTTGCGGAAGTTTTTCTTCTTGGTATATTTATTGGGACAGTTTTAGCCCGATAGAACTCGACCGTGAGTCCACCGGGCCCAGGGGTCTTATTCAAATGTATATCTTGCACGGTTTTATCAACGTCGTTAAGTGTAATTTCCTGATCAAGTTCTTCTTTCTGCGTATTGTATTAAGCGTTGCTGTGCATCTGGATCGGTTGGATCGAGTTGGTATAGCTCGTTGAAATACTGCATAAAAACGACGCGTATGTTTTCTGTTTCATGTTGTGTGTTGCCTTCTGAGTCTTGTATTTGTTGGATGGTCTTTTTGCTTGTGTATGCTATGTTCCAGTCGTGACAGCTTGTGTATGTCATCGTTTGTTGTGTCTTTTGTGGTCTCTCTGTTTTTGCTGTTGAAATTTGCGCAGTTTGTCTATGATCTTTTCTTCTTCTTCTTCTTCCGTTAATTTGCAGACCACCTCTGGTGTATTGTCGCAAAATGATATACATAATACAAGTCATCTACGCTGAACAGGAAAACACTGAACAAAGGATACAGTGAGTAGCATGTGTTTGTGAGTAGTGTGAGTAGAGTATTTGTGTAGTGTGAGTAGTGTGAATAGTGTGTGTGTGTGTGTAGTGTGAGTAGTGTGTGTCTGTAGTGTGAGTAGTGTATGTGTGTAGTGTGAGTAGAGTATTTGTGTAGTGTGAGTAGTGTATGTGTGTAGTGTGAGTAGTTTGAGTAGTGTGAGTAGTGTGTGTGTGTGTGTAGTGTGAGTAGTGTATGTGTGTAGTGTGAGTAGTGTATGTGTGTAGTGTGAGTAGTATGTGTGTGGGTAGTGTAAGTAATATGCGTGTGGGTAGTGTAAGTAGTATGTGTGTGGGTAGTGTAAGTAGTATGTGTGTGGGTAGTGTAAGTAGTATGTGTTAATGTGTGTGTAGTGTGAGTATTGGGTGTGTAGTATGAGTAGTGTGTGTGTGTGTGTGTGTGTGTGTGTAGTGTGAGTAGCGTGTGTGTAGTGTGAGTAGTTTTTGTGTGTGTGTAGTGTGAGTAGTGTGTGTGTTTAGTGTGAGTAGTGTGTGTGTAGTGTGAGTATTATGTGTGTGTAGTGTGCGTAGTGTATGTGTGTAGTGTGAGTAGTGTATATGTGTAGTGTGAGTAGTATGTGTGTGTAGTGTGAGTATTGTATGGGTGTAGTGTGAGTAGTATGTATGTGTAGTGTGAGCAGTTTATGTGTGTAGTGTGAGTAATGTATGGGTGTAGTGTGAGTAGTGTATATGTGTATAGTGTGAGTAGTTTATGGGTGTAGTGTGAGTAGTGTATATGTGTAGTGTGAGTAGTATGTATGTGTAGTGTGAGTAGTGTATGTGTGTAGTGTGAGTAGTATGTGTGTGGGTGGTGTAAGTAGTATGTGTTGATGTGTGTGTAGTGTGTGTGTGTGTGTGTGTGTGTGTGTGTGTGTTTAGTGTGAGTAGTGTGTGTCTTTAGTGTGAGTAGTGTGTGTGTAGTGTGAGTAGCATGTGTGTGTAGTGTAAGTAGTGTGTGTGTAGTGTAAGCAGTGTGTGTGTAGTGTGAGTAGTGTGTGTGTGTAGTGTGAGTAGTCTATATGTGTAGTGTGAGTAGTATGTATGTGTAGTGTGAGTAGTGTATGTGTGTAGTGTGAGTAGTATGTGTGTGTGTGGTGTAAGTAGTATGTGTTGATGTGTGTGTAGTGTGTGTGTGTGTGTGTTTAGTGTGAGTAGTGTGTGTCTTTAGTGTAAGTAGTGTGTGTGTAGTGTAAGTAGTGTGTGTGTAGTGTGAGTAGTGTGTGTGTAGTGTGAGTAGTGTGTGTGTGTGTGTGTGTGTGTGTGTGTGTGAGTAGTGTATGTGTGTAGTGTGAGTAGTGTGTGTGTGTGTGTGTGTGGAGTGTGAGTAGTGTGTGTGTTTAGTATGAGTAATGTGTGTGTAGTGTAAGTAGTGTGTGTGTGGGTAGTGTAAGTAGTATGTGTGTGGGTAGTGTTAGTATGTGTTGATGTGTGTGTAGTGTGAGTAGTGTGTGTGTAGTGTGAGTAGTGTGAGTAGTGTGTGTGTAGTGTGAGTAGTGTGTGTATGTGTGTGTAGTGTGAGTAGTGTGTGTTTGAGTGTGTAGTGCGAGTAGTGTGTGTGTTTAGTGTGAGTAGTGTGTGTGTAGTGTGAGTAGTGTGTTTGTAGTGTGAGTAGTGTGTGTGTGTAGTGTGAGTAGTGTGTGTGTGTGTAGTGTGAGTAGTGTGTGTGTGTAGTGTGAGTAGTGTGCGTGTGTAGTGTGAGTAGTGTGTGTGTGTGTGTGTAGTGTGAGTAGTGTGTGTGTGTGTGTAGTGTGAGTAGTGTGTGTGTGTAGTGTGAGTAGTGTGCGTGTGTGTGTGTGTAGTGTGAGTAGTGTGCGTGTGTGTGTGTAGTGTGAGTAGTGTGTGTGTAGTGTGAGTAGTGTGCG
>JARBEQ010206506.1:1632-12455 GCA_030265355.1 Tritonia tetraquetra
TTTCATCATATTCTATTAATTCATAACAGTGTAACATTTCAAGATGACCTTTCATCATATTCTATTAATTCATAACAGTGTAACATTTCACCATACTGCATGCTCTCCTTTCTTTTTTGCCTTTATATTGCAAACTTTTAAATAAAAGTTTTAAAAGTTGTTATTTTATGCCCTCGGCAACTCATTGTAGGTTATAACAGAGGTGAGACATCTGATAGGACTTAATTCCATAAGGAATTATGGAGAGTCTGAGAGTCATAAAAACTTTGAGAAAGTCTTAGGAACAAATCTCCATGTTGCCAGTGGGATTCAAACCCAGGACCTTCTGTGCACACGTTACCATTACGTTATAACACCCCCACTTTTTAATATGAAAGTCATATGTTATAAAACTAAGTAATGTGAAGTTTATAAAGACGGACAGCATTTAAAAGACCACCAACATGTCATAACTAGCGTGTTGTCATCATAAATTTCAACACGTGCCCGGGCCAATATGGAGTACCTGTGCAATGAGTACAGTGGGATTCTTGGGAAAGTCCTGTTGAGTTGCCAAATGTTCCAAGAGGGCAAGGCTGAAGATCTGCTCCAGTTCCTTCGGGGCAGTAGTAACCTTGTCGACAATCATCGGCACGGTCTCTGTTGACACAGTAGAACCCGGCTGGGCATGTGTAGCACTCGGAAGCACCGGTGTGATTCATGTACGTGGCGTTTCCACATGGGACTGGACTGGACGATCCTTCAGGGCAGTAGAACCCTTCGGGGCAAATATTTCCTGTTGAAGACGTAGTAATGGAGAATTAACGGTCTCAAAATCTCAAATAAAGAACTCACATCACAAAATCAATAACTTGATATTTCATATAAATAGTTCAAAAAATCACACACAAAATGATAAATCCTAGTCAGTTTTATGTAATCTTCTATGTAAAAAGGTCCTTGAATACAAAACTATTACATGGTGTTGAACACCCTTAATTCAACAATAAGGGAATCTATGTCAGTTACGAAGAGTTTTATATGATGTTTCTAACAAAATTATTGGAGTGGTACATTTCTACAATGTTTTATATGAATACACTTAAAAAACCCTCTGCTCCTACCTGTAACCCCATCATTGGGAGTAGTGGTATTAGCACCAAGAATACAGTAATAGCCAGCACCACAAAGTCCTGTTGTGTTGGTTTGGCCAGCTGCCTCACAATAGTAACCTGTGTAAAATTCAAGAGGACAGTGTTGAGAAAGATAAAGGTGTTGTAGTGAAGCATCCTCATTTGACATAGGACATATTTCTTCCTCAGTTTATGGTGTGGAGGAAATAAAAATATATAACCTTTAAGATTCAATGAGTGTTAAGAACACTAAAAAGGAAAAAGGACCATAGGTAGGATTAATACGGATAAAGGACCATAAATATGATTCATACGCATAAAGGACCATAAATATGATTCATACACATAAAGGACCATAAATATTATTCATACGCATAAAGCTTCCCTCCGTGTGGTAGCCCTAGCACCTACAAAGGTTTTTATTCAAAAGAAACAAATCTGACACTGAAAGATAAAACAGGAAAGGATCGAGAGAGAAAGAACGAAAAAATAAAAGATGAAGTTGTGTTGTAATAATGTACAAAAAACTAAAACATTTCAAAGGCCTTACTACCTACTCATAATAATAACACACATAAAATTCTTGCAGGAGAAGGAAGAGAAGAGAAAGGGGAGGGGAGAAAGGGAAGAATATGATTTAAAAACAATAATTTACCAGGACTACACTGTACGCAGTCATTTACATCTCCAGCTCCTGTCGTGCCCAGATAGGTTCCGCTTGGGCAAGGGTCAGGGGCATATGTTCCTAGAGGGCAGTAATGACCCGCTATGCATTCGTCACCGTAGGACTGAGCTGCAGGAGATGATTGCTCAGATTCGAGAGTACAGTAGAAACCTGTTTGGTGTAAAATGAAAGAATTTGTCAATATTCGCATACGTCCAATAAACAGAATAAAAGCATCAGTTGTTATCATGCATCAAGTTACTCGAAATATTTTTGAAAGACCTGGGGGTGGGGGGGGGTGTCCAGATTGCTATTGTGGGTTCGGTCTCTATGGTGTTAAATAACAATTGAAATCAAAGGGGAGCAGGCACTAGCAATGATAAAAAGTATCAAGTTGTGGGTAGCTCCATTGGTAGAGCATCTGGCTCTGTCTCTGGTTAGGCGGTGTTATCGTTCGTTGGTGAGGGTTCGACATTCCATTTTTCTTTTTCTATGGTTATTTTTCTAGCACTTTCACATTTTCCATCCTTACTCAATATAATTTATCAAAATTGGGTTAAGTATTGGCACCAGTGAGCCTATTTAAAAGAGAATCTACTCCTTTATCTTTTGCAATGACATGGGCCTCTGCAACACGCTGGGGAAATAAACTCTTCTCCTCCAATAGTTCCACACAAAATACACCTTGAGTTTCTTAGTCACTTCCCATTACTCGAGGTGCTGGTGGTCGAACAGATAGCACGCTGAACTGGTCAACATTGTCAAGCAACATTGACCGTGAACACTGTTTGGATGGGTGACCATGCGGGCCCTGTGCCCTTGGTTAAGGCACTTAACTCTGCTTACCTCACTTGACTCAGGTGTAAATGAGTATCCGGCCGAGGGCAGCAAATGATATTGTCAGAATGCTAGTGCCTAAACGCTTTACAAGCAACTTGCCCTTATATATTCCTCATAGAGTTCAGAAAGATACAGGAATGTTATGGCTTGCCAAAGGTAAACTATAAATTGTAAAGCATGATGAACTTTATGGACATCTGCTATGTAAATGCTATGCTTTACTTTACTTTACTCACACAGGTGAGATTTATCCTCACATGACAAAAAGAAAAAAATCCCAAAAACCTGAGGGCAGACGATCTTTGTGTGCCTATAGTTTTATCAAATCAAACTTACCAGAAGAACATTGGCCAGATTCAGTGGTGATACCGACTTGATTGCAGTAATATCCTGGTGTACAAGGCTGGCACTGAGAGCTGTTGGCAAGGCCTGTCAGAGAACTGAATGTTCCAAAAGGACACGGTGAGCCGGTGATGCTTCCAATTTCACAATAACTTCCTGCTGGGCAGATATTGCCTGTCACTCCGTCCAAAGGTGTTGAATTGTTTGCTCCCAAGGTGCAATAGTGGCCAACAGAACAATGGCCGCTGGGCTCTATCAAACCTATGAAGGATTGTTTTAAATGTGAGATATACTCTATGGTAAACAAAAAATGACCTTTTAGAAGCTAGCATTGGTATCTTGTTCATCTTAATAATTTTTTTGGCATGAGGGTCGATGACAAGATGATAAGGCAGTCTCTTGCTTCTAAATGTAGATGTCTAGAGTTTGAATCTGCATGGGTAGAATTTTTAATTCGGAAATTTCACAGTAACAGTGGATTGATCACCTGCTTGTCTGAAATTCTTTGATCCATAGCATTTCTGGCTCCGGGCCCCTGCCTCTATGGCAGGTATCTTGTGTACCTTTCATGGCTGAACATAGGGCTGGCCCCAAAACTGCTCTGTGGTATAAATGGGGTTCCAACAAACAAACTTTCACAGGGATAAGGTCTCATCCTTGGAGATTTATGTGGCATATTCAATACCTTAAAAAAAACTTTTCTCTACTTTTTATTCAGCTAAAGTCAACTATTCATTTGTATCATTCTCTAGTTTGTTGGAGAAGAAGCACATTGACAAAAAATGGTCATGTTGCGCTGGCAAATCAGTAAGGTTGAATTAGGAACCCTAAACAACAAAGACAATTAAGTACATATAAAAAAAGGAAAGAGACTCACCGCAATGTACGTGTCTATGAGTAAATGAAGTGAATGCAAGAGAGATAACTTGTGCATATCCAGGTATGACTGAAGTGTGAGAGTTATTGCCCCTCATTACCACGTAAGTATACAAAGGCTTATTCTTGTGATAAAAGTCAGTTGTTGAGAATACACCGGCGTTCATTTCTCTATATGTCTATGTCGTATCAGAGACATTACATACCCACCACGAACATAAAAATGCCTTACCTTGTCCCATACAGTACATGCCAGGGGTGCAAGCAGTGCATTGGACTTCAGCTGATAGACTTGTCTGGTTGTTGAAAGTGCCCTCAGGACACAGGTAATGGGTCTCATGTTCGGATCCTTGAAGACAGTATGAACCAGCAGGGCAAACTGTTGGCACTGACACACCTCTATAACTTCTATAGCGACCAGTGAAGTTGCCACTGACAGAGACATTTGCTGCGTCCAGGTCTTCATAATCTCCTGTAAAAAAGGATTTGTTGGGAAAAGGAAAGAAATAGTAAAAGTTTGCTCAAAATCACAAATTCTACCAGATTTGATATATAGCCACTGTGTAAGTTGGGCCCCAGTGCAGCCTTGCCCACTGCCTATAATGCTGTTTAGACAGTTCTGTAGTGTTTCAAGAACTGTAGACAAGCAGGTGATCAGCCCACTGTAAACATAGCCCTAAAATGGCCCCACACACTGAAGAGTGTGGCCAATGAACAAATAACTGTTGTCCTTGAGGTTACACACCTAGAAAAATTGGCTACATTAAATGAGAATTAATCAATCTAATACAACGATCTGATAAAATGATGGATTTGATGGTACTGATCTGCCATTTTCATGAATAATACTAATCTATTGTTAGCCTTATTTGCCCTTGTTCATGAAAAGGGCAGTGATAGAGTAAATGGTCATTACATTAGTGATAATGATGACACTGCTAATTACTGCGCTGCAAAAAAAAAAAAAGGTGAGGAAATAGACATGAGTAACTTAAAATTCCATTTATAACTAACTATTACAACTAATAACACAAATCAATATCTCATTTTTAGAACTTTAGATGAGACAACTGGTCCCTTGGCTTACCGAATGCCTTGCAGTAAGACCCAGCAGGACAAGGATCACAGTCACTCTGTTGCCAGTGAGGCTGATACGTGCCAGAGGGGCATCCTGTCTCATTGTGGCTGCCAGATAGACAGAAGTGGCCAGGACTACACGCAAGATCAGTAGGTCGTGGAACACTCTGGCCCTCGGGACAGAAGAAGCCAGCATCACAAGGCGCCGTGGGGGTAGAAAGGCCGTAGGTCAGACAATAGTAGCCCGCAGTGCAAGGGTCACATCCTGTGACATTGGTGTTTCCTTCCCGATCTTGTGAGGGATGAAAGAAAAAAAATGAAGTGAATTTTTTTCACCAGTGACATTATTAAAAGGTTAAATGTTTCTGAAATCATACAACAAAGTTGTGATAATTTTTCCTGGGCTTCTTCAGGACAAGAAGAGAATCCATACTCCAAAAAGGTTGGGAATGATTTTGTTAAACAAGTAGAACTTGCTAAGTTATTTGATGGTCATATCAAAACATTTACTATGGAGACTTATTTGATTGTTCTACTTTTCTTCCTGGTGATATGACCAAAATGTATATCAAGAAGCTCATAATGGTTTCTATGAACAAAATCAACATATTAACCCTTTGAAACCTGACCTCCTGACCCCACAACAAAGCTAGCTCCTAGGATAAATGTGACTGCTGAGTAACCACTATGTAGACACACACAGCTCTAAGGAAAGGTGATGCAAGATACGGCTATAGAGCTGTCCTGCTATGACAGGATTTCAGGTTCGTGGAAAGGTTAGGCAAAGAAGAAGGTCTATACTTCAAAACAGTTGGGAATCATTGCTTAAAACAGGCGTAACTTACAAAAAATGATAAATTCACCACAATAGGATTTTCCCATCACTTTTTCACTTAGAAAAGAATAAAAAGAATCAGATTCAATTTACCTGAGAATGTTCCAGGAGCACATGCAATCTCCAGCTGCGTTCCCTGAGGACAGTAGTATCCCTTGCTACAGAGCTGTGGGTCTGGAGATGAGGATGTCCCGTTACAGTAGTAGCCCTCATAGCAATCGCCTGTCGGGGAGGGCAGGCTGTAGCTGGCACAGTACTCTCCCTTGGGACATGGCTGAGGCTGAGAGCTGCCGGTAGGACAATAATAGCCTGGCAGACGGGGAAAGACAGAATTAGTGAAAGGGTCTTTTTGGTTGTTGTTACATCTATATACTAAAAGGTTGTAAGTTTTCATCCTATTTGACGGTCAGATAATTTTAGTCCTTTTCCATGCATGAGTCGTCACCGTGTAATCAATCCTTGAGTCGGGCATATGCCTAATTCTTTGAATCCATTTGATTCAGGCAAGTAGGATATTACCCCACTGTGCCCTAGATTAGTGGTGGGGCTGCCACCTCAGGACCCCTTACCAGGCCCTGTGACCTTTTGTTGTGGATCTTCATTTGAGGCATTCTCAATATGGTTGTACCTGTTTGGTATAGCCCTCAAAGTCATTAGACCACTCAAGCCTCTCCACCACGACAAGGTTGGTCACTAAGGAGATAATTTTAGTTAGAATCCAATACAATACCACCTAAGTACTTTTCCCTCGGGGGAAAAGGTGTCCGCAGTTGAGAAATGTCTATGCACACCAATGAAAAACAACAGCACACACAAAATTAACAAAAAAAAGTTCCTAGATCTAATTGAACAACACCAAAAATTTACGCACACTGCATAGAAAAAAATTAGAGGGAACATTTCACCTCAGACACTAACATCTCAGAATTATTTCTATATTTTTACACCCATTTTTGACACTTTTGAAATCATAGTTGTGATATTTTGTTTTACGTGGACTTCTTTAGATTAAGAAAAGGACTTCTTTAGATTAAGAAAAGGTCCATACTCAAAAGTTAAGAATCATTAGATTGTTCGTTCTGAGATCTCAGGCCCCTGCCATGACAACTTCAGAAATGTCACACAATGCATCAACATGAAAATCAGGACCTTTGTCTTCCTGTTGGTATTTTGATCACTAAAAAATAGAATTGTATGGATCAAGACTTGAAGATAAATCATATTTGCTACCCACAGAAAGTTATCTTTTTGATAATCTTACCTGATAAACAAATCCATTATTTTTCAAAGCTGCTTCTCAACAATGTCTTTTGATCATACTTTTATCACTATATAACAACAAACAAACAACCTATGACATATAAGCAGGCCTTCTATAAAAGTAAAAGTATGTCCTTAAGCCTTCAAGGCTCATAGCGTCGAGGCTTAGCCCGGTTTCTGTAGCGTGAAGCAGACAAGTGACAATTTGTCACTTTCTGGAAATGACGCTGGTCTATCGCAGAAACTTTCACAAGTCTCATTTGAGAACTGGTAGCCATTTCTACACCTGGGTTGAGTGAGTAAAGTTTCTTGCCCAAGGAAAAAACAAAGTGCCTGAGGCCAGACTCAAACCCACGACCCTCGCCATGGAAGTCCGTTGTCTAGACCACTACGCCACCTCACCTCAGGTCTTCTATACAACATACATAGGTAATTACAAAAAACGCCTTCACACCACCCATTCTCACCTGGCTGACAAATATCACCGGTATAGTTGAGAGAGTAAGCAGGACAAGTCGTGTCGAGACTATCCACACCGGTCACGTTATTGATGGGTGTGGGTTTGTTAGTGAAGGCACCACCACTGCAGTACCAACCAGCGGCACAGCTATCCGTCGGCTCTGCCAGGGCAGGGCCTGCACAATACTCTCCACCTGAGGACAAAAAGAACCAGAGTTATCTTCTATTCATGTCTTATTTCTTCTATTTTTTCCCCCTTTTTTAATCTTTCATTTCCTCATCCGAAGTCTTTAAGAGGTTAGGATTCATGGTGCCAATAATTAACCCGTTTCTGATAGGATGAAACAGACAAGCGACATTTTCCCACTTCCTGGATAGGATGCTGGTCTATCACAGAAAACTTTCCCATTGTATATTTTAATGTATTACTTTTTAATTTGCTTTTACCATTACTTTCTTTGCAAATGTAAAGTGCTTTGAGCCTGTTTCACACGGGGTAAGGCGCTATATAAAAATGATATATCATTATCATTATCTCTCAGTCGAGAACTGTTATCCATTTCTACATCTGAGTCGAGAGGCAATCAAAGTAAAACTGCCTGGAGTGGGATCAAACCCACAAACTTTACCATAAAAGTTTGCAGTCTTAATCACAACACCAAATCACCATGACAGCACTAGCCAGCACTCTCCACTTGAGAATAGAAAGTAAAAACCAAAGTAAAAACAGAACAAGATTACATAAATACAGGACAATCCCTTTAAAAAACAGGACTTGACAGGTCCGCTATCTCATAGTCATGTTTCCTTTCTTCTAATTCTTCTTTTTTTTCATTTCCTCATCAATCACATCCTCTTCCTCCTTATTAAACTTTTTTTACTCTATGATAAGCTTCAGAGATTTACAACACATTCAATTTCATAACTATGTATTAAAAATTTACCTGGACAAGGGAGACAATCAAACATATCGTCCATCTGTGTCTGGTTATTGTATGTCCCCGACGGACAGTCATATTGGTGAGCAAATTCAGTGCCGGACGGGCAGTAAGCACCTGGAGGAGAGAAATACTTCATTGTTTTATCATCCTGTATAATTGAATATATAGTTATAAACCAGTAAGTAAAAAGCCTGCAATTCCTGTTTCCATACTTAATGTCCTTTATCTTTTGGTGTCATATACAATACGCCAGGCCCCTCATGGAACTAATGGTCAACCTGATTTTGGCAAGGGGAAGTGCACAAGCTGCCTTATGTGGCAAAATCTGCTGTTTTCTTATAACAAAGGGGTTTACTGAGAAATCCTTTTTTTTTGTTTCCTATCTCATATTGTACATTTTTGTAGCTGAATTGCCATTTATACTAGACTGCACTTTAGTTGTGAATAGAAGCAAACATGTAGACCCTTAAAACTAAAGTGACCATACACAAATACATTCATTGGGGGGAAAGTGGCGATGCCAACTAAAATTCTACAATACTTTAAGCTGCCAAAATCCCATAATCCCAGTACCGGTACTTAAGATGTTTATTACCTCTTGGACATGGCGTGTCTGCAAATGTGGTGGAATTGGCAAGACAATAATAGCCTGGTTCACACGGCTTACACGTAGGCTGATTGGTCAGATCATTATACTGGCCTGCTGGACAGCCAATAGGATCCGCTGTACCTTCAGGACAGTAGTGGCCAATGGGACAATCACCTTTAAAAAAAAGAAAGATATGATAAATCCTTTATAAATGAGTTTCAAAACACAAAAGACAATGGGTTTGTCTCTGCATATCAAAGTATGTCATATTTGTAGTACATTTCTTTCAATTTTACAAAAAGTCTTTATCGTCATCCTCTAGAGATAGGGAGAGAGATAGGGAGGAGAAAAAGAAATAAAATCTGACAGAGGAGACAAAGAACAAATTGTATTGTTATATCATATTATCATACCAACAACTATGACATCAGTCCACAAGATCTGGGATAAAGCAAGAGATAGAGTGGCTGGGAAACATTTAATATTGCAGTAACAAGTCAAGAATGAAATAAAAATCAAACTACAAAAAACTCTTACCTCCGGTACCAGTGTGAGCTCCATTAGGTGTGCTGGTATCCACTCCACTGCTACAGAAATAGCCCGGATCACACGGCCCTGACACGTTATAGAGGCCAGGTGTGGTACAGTACTTCCCTCCATCACACTGAGTACACTCTGACTCCATGGCGAGCATTTCCGTCGGTCCATAGGTACCCGCAGGACACAGCGACATGTTAAAACCAGTGTTGCCTTCACAGTATCGACCAACAGGGCATGGGTCAGCTCTGTCTTTATTGACGCAGTAGTATCGAGGTGGACAAGGGTCACAAACACTGGCTAGAGTGTGGTTCATGTAGGTACCTGAATTTCAGGACAGGGAGTCAAAACATTAAGTCTTTATAAATCATTTTGGAGTCATGTTTTCACAATCAAACTTGGCAATAGAATTTAGAATAATAAAAATAAAATTACTTCTTTTTATCATTACTTGGGCTATTGTATAATAACACTGTGTTTGTCCAGGCCCAGGTTCAGTTATGAACAATGTACACAGGGCCTGCCTACGTATGCAGACTTGGTGTCCACATCCATCTCAAGCTCAATGACCAATACACTGAGCAGTATTAATGATCAATAGACCAATAGTCTAATTCCTGCATTTTTAACATTTTATTATTTTCTGTTTATATTTTTTACAAAGTGTTAAAATAATTTGTGAATAATGAAATGAACTGTTATACATACAGTGTTATGAATAATTCATTTCAATGAAAAAAGGGAACTAAAAAAAGGAACTAAATCATTATAAAAAAACCCAACAGTTTTTAAAAAACCCAATAAATGAATATGAAGGAAGGGTAAAAACATTATTTCAAGAATTTTAGCAGTGGAGTCGTCTTCAAAGTTAAAGGGAAAAAATGAATCGTGTAAAGAATTAACATACCATCATCACAGGGTATTGCATTCTGAGAGCCAGATGGGCAATACAATCCAGCTGGACACACATCTCCCATAACACCGTCCGTGGGAGTACTGGTATTGGATGAGCCGAGACAGTAGTAGCCAGGGTCACAGTCACCTTGTTCAAGAATATTATATTATATCATAATTTCTTTTTTTAAAAATCTGATCACTGGGCATCTCTTTGAATATGATGAAGTCTTTCATTTTATTTTTAGAAAGGACATTTACATAAATTGTATTTACAAAATGATAAATAATTCATTAAAAAAAATGTTGCTCTTCTTTAATAATTTGTTTTGTTATCCAAACCACATTATACCCCACAAGGAGTGTTGTGGCCAGCTCCATGTCCAGCATTGCTGAA
>JARBEQ010206617.1:0-12453 GCA_030265355.1 Tritonia tetraquetra
GAGAGAGAGAGAGAGAGAGAGAGAGAGAGAGAGAGAGAGAGAGAGAGAGAGAGAGAGAGAGAGAGAGAGTAAGAGTGTGAGTGTGAGTGTCAGAGTGTGAGTGTCAGAGACAGAGAGACAGAGACAGAGAGATTATAAATAGATACATAAATACAACTCCGTCGGTCTAGACCGCTTGGCCAAATTTAATCTCCGTGAGGTCCGAAACGCCTCTAAAACCACCAAAGTGCGAGCCGTTCTAAAGATAGACTGGCAAAATCCAATTAAAAAAACAACAATCTTATTAGAGAACCTTTGAAAGGATCTGGCCGTGTTATACAAACCCCAAAAACAAAAAAAAACTTTTCATGTTCAATTTTTTTCGCATGTTCACAATTTTGTCCTATTTCAATCGTTCATCTACCATGGATGTTTACTTGATCTCAGGAAGTTTACGTTCCTTCGTTCAAATCCTTCATTTGCTCTTGAAAATTCCTCTAGTTATTACTTTACCACTCTGTTCAGCACAGAAAGTGTCGTGTGTCCGATTCACACTATCGAAATGGGGGTAAACTCCGACCCCATGAATCTAACGATGACACCAAGGCTGGGACAACAGGGATCTCTAACGGCTTTGTTTACGTGACAAAAATAATGTACGTTGATTCTACTCATTCACAAGACTATAATCACCTTTTGTCTAATCTTCTATCTACCTATCCCTCTGTTATTGATCAGTTTCCTTTATGAATTAAGGGTTTTAATAACATAAACAACAACAATAAAATCAGCTTACCCTGTGCTCCCCCTCTCTCCCTCTCCCTGTGTCTGTCTGTCTGTCTCTCTCCCTCTCCCCCTCTCTCTCTCTCCCTCTCTCTCTCACCCCCCCCCCCTCTCTCCCTCTCTCACCTCCCTCCGCCCTCCCCCAACTCACGCCTCGCTGCTTGCCCCTCCAATATGTCTGATTTCACCCATCAACCGTTGTCATTAGTTTCTCAATTGAACTGGAGTCAAGTAGTTTCTATTTTTTCTTTTTGAAAACAGTCTTGTGGGTGAAATAAAAACAACGAAGAAACTAACTATACCTCGCTGTTTTCTTTGTATCGATTTTATATAGTTTGTCTGTCTGTCCCCTGTTTTCATCTTGAAAAGAATCATAAAAAATTATGAATAATCCGTCATTTGTATGCTTTGTCAAATTTTATTTCCTCACATTTCACATTTCAGACCAGAGTAACCATTTCTCCATTTCTTTAGCTAAGTGGTAGTAGTCACATAGACAGTACGTCGACCTAGTTTACAATTTTCCTATGTCCACTTTTCATATTTTCTGGGCTAAACATGTCTACGGACTTCCGTGTACAACTGTGTCCTCAATTTTTCAAGACCATAATCTGCTCCCGCAAGGGAGTAGATCCGGGGGCAGGCCTAGAACAACATGGAGAAGAGAGACAGAGAGGGAGATGAAAAGGGAAAGGAAGACTTGGAGGGAGCTGACATCCTTAGCTCAAGACAGGAAAAAGTGGAAAGTCTTTGTTGACGGCTTGTGCTCCACTCGACGGGTGCGGGCGCACTGGTTTGAGTTTTGGCCCCGAGAGAGAGAGACCAGGAGGCGGACCTCCACCCTCTCTCCGGGACCGTCACTCGTGGCAGACCCGCTTCAGCCGGGAGCTGTCCCGCCTCTTAGGACCGACTGACCGGTGATGAGGGCAGAAGCAAGTGGTTGTTTACTTGCTGGTGGTGTATTTGGTGACGGATTTGGTGCCTTCACTGACGGCGTGCTTGGCCAGCTCACCGGGCAGCAGGAGACACACAGCGGTCTGGATCTCGCGGGAGGTGATGGTGCTCCTCTTGTTGTAATAAGCGAGACCCCTGGCTTCAGCAGAGATACTCTCAAAGATGTCATTCACGAAAGAAGAATCTGCTGATCACTATAACAATTCCACTTTACTTTTGTCGTACGTCCACCATATAATATTACAAACATTCAGTTGTCGTAATTTATGTTGTCAGTCACTTTCACCCGAAGAAGAGAACAATTTGAACAGATTGTTCACCTTTTTCAAACTAAATTGTTCAGTGGACGGATCTCATGTTTGTGTCAAGTCCCTAGATCCACCATATACTTTCCATGTCCGGACATACTCTGCGGTCAGGATGCTGTATTCATTTGTCGGACTCGATTGCCCATGGAGAAGTGGTAGTACACGATTGTCCATGGGATCAGAGGTCTGCGGTTCGAATCCCGGCTAGGTAAAAAAGGTTAAAAGTTTGTCCCCCCCCCCCCCCTTATGTTGTGTATTCAAGTTCTGTCGTTGATGACCTAATTAATTAACAGGAGGTCCCGCCCCTGAAATGATCTAAAAGTGTCAGAAGGGTGTGAATACTTTCACTTTTAAACAGACATCGAACATGTGAAAGTGGCAGAAAAATAGCCGTCGAAGAAAAGCTGCGATTAGCTCGGTCGGTAGAGCGTATGCCTCTCCACTTCCGGCTAGGCGGTGTTGCCGTTCGCAGGCGTGGGTGCGACAAGCTACTTTTCTTCTTCTATGGCTATTTTCCTGGTACTTTCTCATTTCCCATCTTTACACATGATACCATAATAAATTGATTAGCTAGTAGCGTCCCATGCCAATATATTCCACGCCAAGCATGTCCATTGAGGAATAGCATATCTACATAACATGATATCTGAGTGTGGATGTTTGACTGACGGGGCAATGACACGGGTTGAACGGACCCCGGGGAAATCAGCGGCGACACGTGTAAAATGATTGGCTGCCTCCCTTGCCAGGACAATTTGGTTGTCATGTTGTTTTGATGGCTTTGCTGGCAGAGACGTCAATTAGGCAAATGGTCGTCTGTCAAAACTCTTGGCGGGATTGATGTCCCTTGCCATGCTGAAATGTAATCGTCTACGTCACCATATCGTCATGACATTTATCGCTGTTCTGTTGTTACCTTCTCGGGTGTCATTGTTATGGGGAAAATGGTAATGTAAGACGATATAGGCGTCAATTGTTTGTCTACCTGTCTGGATTAGGGTTGGGCATATCGTATCGGAATATCGATATATCAATATGGATGGCAATATCGAATCATATCGATTTCAAAACGCCATATCGATATTAGCTTTTCTTGGAAAATTAAATATATTATTTTTGTCGTATTATGGTTCCTCCATTCTGTTTTGAGTTTTTGAAAATAAATGCTACCCATAATGATGACGCCCAAAACAACACAAAAAAACAAAACAATAGTGAAACAAAGAACTTTTTCGTGAAGGGAGAGGGGGGTGTGTCGATATCGACGGATAACTAATTGCATCGATAAATATCGATATATCGAAATTCAATATGACGATATATCGTATCGTATCGATATCGAAAATTTGTGATATCGCCCAACACTAGTCTGGATTATTGTTGTCTGGAAATCAATACCCCCACCGCGCACAAAAAGCCCAAACAACATCAAGAAAAAAAATCACAAAAAGAAAGAGAAATAACAACAACAAAACAAAATAAACGAAGAAAACAACAACCATAACTAACTTCCTTTGTCCGTCCGCTTGTACCGTTAAGTGTCGCGGGAAGATATGATTCTCTTCTGTTCGCCCAATGGGTTGCCTCAGTCAGGGTTTTCTAGTGTTTCTGGAGAGTGTCTGCCACCGTGTGTCTCCAGCATAGTCTTGGTCGTCCCCTTGGTTTGCTGCCTGAATATAGGATGTTGTATGCTCCTTGGGCGGGTTGGTTTACGGCAGGGGCGGCGCTCTCTTAGTGCAAACCTATTCAACGCCGGGCAGATTTTATAGCAAAAGTGAGAAGAAATGAATCAAATTAATCAATAACTGGTAGGTCCAATCATTCCATCATAATTCCAGCTAAAACGCAACAAAAAACAACATAAAACAGCAACAAAACAACATTTACTTTCCATATTTGTGGATGCTTCTGAAAGACAAAATATTAGTTCATGTGGCGTGATGAATAGTGTTCACAAATTGCGATACAATAGCGGGTTTGGGGCGCATGAAAAACGTTTTGTTGTTTAGCTGGCAACGCTGAAATGAACTTCCACCACCCCACCCTACTCTCCTTGACAACTCATAAGTATTGTTACCGTTCGAAGGACCGGCCTTTTTTTTTTTTTTTTTTTTTTTTTTTTTAAATAATTGTTATATGATATAGAAAGCTCGTGATTGTTCAACGGCCGAAAAGCACAAGGGAGATAACCATTAAATATACAATTCGTGTAAAGGATAGAAAGGTTCAGTCCCTTTGATATCACATCAATCTTAAATATTCGGTAGATTCCATGGTTTTTAACCAAGACAATTTCAAAACATAAGAAATTTAATTTCTTTACTTCAAATGTAGATCTTAATATATTAATGACAATAGGTTTGTTTTGATTGAGCCCCATTAATACCAAAGAGCAGTGTTGGGGCCAGCCCTATGTTCAGCCATGAAAAGCACACACAATACCTGCCATAAATGCAGGCACCCTGACCACCAAACACGACTGAACACAGAGCCGGAAATTCTGTGGATCAGAGAGTTTCAGACAAGCAGGGTGATCAGCCCACTGTGTCCACAACTCCTTACTGGCACCATGAGCAATACACTGATCAGTATCAATCAAAGACGGGCCAATAAACACATTACTGTAGCCCTTGTGGGTACCCCTCAGGTATTGATAAAAAACTGAGAGGTTCTACCACTCTGGGCATTCCCAACAAATGTTAATGTTATAATACAGCTAACTAACGACGCTCGCTCACCACCGCCCAGCTGGAAATTTGTTTTTTGTGTATGCTGTTTTCATGATATGGGTATAATAGGGTAGTAGCATCTGGTAACCTTTTTTTCCTTGCTTTGTTTACCGCCTTGGTGATATTGATGGGTTCTTACAGAACAATCACACTGGTGTAGTATGAATATAAACATGATATATTGTTATGTCTATAACCGATTTATTGTTTGAGTGAGTTATCTATGTGGGGCTTCATAGCATAGAGGTAACGTTTTCGCTTCGCGAGCAGAAGCTATTGGGTTTGAATCACGGCAGCGATGTTGTGATTTTTACCTTTGAGCGTATTCCACTTTTATTGGCTCTGACCCTGTGGATTTCTTACGGAGGAGAGTCCTATCAGAGGTCCTGCTTTTGATGTGACATAAAATGTGTCGCCATGCGCATGAAACTGACAACTGTAAAGTTTATTTTTATATATCTTTCTCCATGGACTTCCCCATGGTGCAGTGGTAATGAATTCATGCTTTGCCTGGTTAAAGAATTTATAGGGCTGTCTAGGTTCAAGTCCTTTCGGAGATAAATAGAAGGTCCCACATCTGAAATGATTTTCAAGTGTTGAAAGGGTCGTAAACTTTAACTTTAGAATCTTGAATATTTTGCTTTTTTCAGATCCTGCACACACACATTGCTTTGGTAGAGAAGCATCCAATGTCGGCAGAGGGCTGCCCCCTGATGGTGAAATGTAAGAACTTCTTGTCTGTCACCTTCATCATTCCGAGGGAGAGGGACTGCCATGACATCTTCACATCGGTCCAGGAATTCTCTAGACCTGGTGAGATGTTTGTTTGTTTGTTTTGTTTTGTTTGTTTTGTTGTTTGTTTATTTTGTTTGTCTAATCAAGATCCATTAATGCCACAATGCAGTGTCCTCCTTTGATATGACCTATGTGTTGCCATGGTCGTAAAAGTAAAACTAACAACTTTAAACAATGCAGTGTTGGCACCTGATTGTACATCCAGCAAGGCTATGGATCTATGGATTTGATACAAGCAAGTGATCATCCCATTGTGTCTAGCATCCGTTGTTGGCACCATTAGCAATATATTAAAAACATGATATGGCTTTGATTCACACTAAAGCAACCAATGTCATATTATGCCTCTTTAGCAATATTCTTCCTGTAACTAGTGTCTATTTTAAAGCGCCTCTGAGCATCACTGATGGATACCGGCTCTATATAAATAATTGTTTATTATTATTATTATTATTATTATTATTATTATTATTATTATTATTATTGATCAATTTCTAAAACTGTTGAGTGCTTATTGTGATTTTCATTCCGTTTTCTTTGACTAGCGGAGATCAGCAAGCTGTACGCCTTCAGCTTCACGTCATCCGAGGGTCAAGAAAGGGCGTATGGATGGGACATGTTTGATATCCAGTCGGAGTATCTTCGTATGGGAGCCCCCAATCAAGGGTGGGAGATCACAAAACTTAATAGCAATTACGAGGTAAGGGATCACATTATTTGGTGTCAAAGGTCTTTCCCGATAGTAAGTTACACTCTCCTTGCCCTTGTGTATAATTTAACATCTAATGGAAAATATTGGCCCAGGTTAAGGGTTAACCTGGTCTCTATAGAGTATTTGATGGACCAGTTGGGTTTGAACACTATTTGAAAAGGAGGAGAGCTGGCCTAGTGGTTGAAACAGCTGACTTCCATCTGGAGAGTTGTGGGTTCGGGTCCCATGTCAGCTGCTGTATCTTTTCCTTGGACAAGAAACATCACTCTGATTTCCTCACTCGACCTGGATAAAGAAATGGGTCCCACATCCCCGACCCCGGTAAAAAAAGGGGCACCACCTCTCTGACCCCTGTTAAAGAACTGGGTACATCTCTGACCCCAGTAAAAAATGGGTGCCACATCTCCGACCCCCAGTAAAGAAATGGGTACCACATCTCCAACCCCTGGTAAAGAAATGGGCACCACAACCCGACTCCTGGTAAAGAAATGGGTACCACACCGCTGACCCCTGGTAAAGAAATTGGGTACCAAAACTCAATTTGAGAGTTAGGAAAGTTTTTGTTGTGATAGACCACAGCATGTTATTTATCAAGAAAGTGACATATAATCACTCGTTGGCTTCACGCTACTGAATTCGGGTTGAGTTTCGGCCTCCATTGTCTTCGAGGCTTTTAAGAACTTACTTTTGAATAGGACACATGAGTGATACAGGTAAGTAGGCGTAATGGATAGCGTGTTGAACTGGTCAGCAAGGTCAAACGACATCAGTTTTGGTTAGTACTTGGATGGGTGATCACTGGGCAACACCCTGTCCCGATCGTTTGTCATTCGGCATTGTGTTCTTGGGTAAGACACTCACCTCACTCAACTCAGGTGTGTTGATGAGTACACGACTGAGGACAGTGAATGATCTTGTCAGAATGTTAATGCTGAAGTGCTTAATATAGGTTGCACTGCGTACTCTCCATAGAATTGAGAAGGATACAGGAGTTTAATGGCCTGCCGGGGAGTAAACAATACACTGTAAAGTACATAGAGCATGAAAATGGATATGAGTTCTATTAACGGTATGCATTTCATTGTCCCCTAGCTGTGTGACACATATCCCAGCATCCTGTACGTCCCCGCCACCCTACTGCAGCAAACACACGTCTTGGTTGGGAGTTCAAAGTTCAGGAGTCGAGGTCGACTGCCCGTCTTATCCTATTTGTACAGGGAAAACCAGGTAAGGACACATTATCTCTTTTAAAATGGCTCTACGTCTTGGCAGTAAATGGTTATGTAATGTACTGCCATTATGAATGATAAAGCTTTTAATCAATCAACATCTCTAGCAATACAAGAATCCAACTTTTAGGAATTACAGTCTGGACCGTAAAAACTGAAGTTTCACAGCCATTTCAACACAGAGAGGTCACATACCAAAGGTGGTTTAACAGAACTTAAGACAAGTCCTCTTGAATCTCCACGGCAGAGCCATGAACGCTCTGAAAGGTCAAGAGATAAAATCCTCCACAAGGCAAGACTCGAACCCGGACCTCCTCATCTGGAGCAAGTGATTTAATCGGTCCGGTGGGCTAGGGATGTGTTTTGTTTTGTTATCCAAACCACATTATACCCCCCCCCAAGGAGTGTTGTGGTCAGCTCCATGTCCAGCATTGCTGAACGTGAAGCTGGAAAAACTCTGGATCAGGTAGATAAGACAAGCAGGTGATCAGCCCACTGTGCCCCGAACCTTGAATGGCACAATGAGCGTCACATTTTTAAGTTATGCCTAAGTTTTGGCCATAACAATATTTGCTGTTGCCTTGGTGGTAAACCCCTCAGCTATAAGGAAACTGAGCGCATTTTGCCACACAAGGCGAATGGCTAGGGATGTCCCCTATGTAAAAACAGATAACTCAAGATACAAACAATACTTTTATTTTTTCCCCATTCATGTTTATTTGCTGTATGACTTTATATGTCATAATTTGATTTAGGTTCGGAAAGAAATTTTACTTATGACATTATATATTCCCTTAGGCGTCGTTGACACGATGTAGTCAGCCTCTTTCTGGATTCTCAGCTCGATGTCTAGAGGACGAGAACATGTTACAAGCAATTTTATCCACTAATCCAAAGTCAGAGTTTATGTATGTTGTTGACACACGGCCTAAGGTTGGTTTTATTAAATTGTCTCCTCTCCTAACTTTTCATGCCTATAACTGTAATGTATAGACAGTGTATGTATTGACGGTGTTATAACGCAGAAAGGGCTTGTGACTAATTTAAGTGTATGGTGAAACTTTGTACATCTTGTAGCAGTTTTATAAACATCTTATAGCAGTGATTATAACCCACGGTCAACTAAATTTGATTGTTTGTGAGTTTAAGCTCCATTAATTCCATACTGCGTATCGTGATGTCATCAGAATTTCAACCATTTTACAATTTAGTATCGAGGATGATTTTTATACACCATGAATTTTATTGCTTCATCTACACCTAGGGTTTTTGAAAAGCATATATCTTATCGTAGATATGTGGTTTTGGACCAAGAGTTACATATCTTATTGTCATTGCGGCGAGTAGAGATGACACATAGGTCTTTTCCCATGGGATCTATTGATGATTATAGGTAATATCTTCCATTTGATGACTGATTGATTTCCCACCCCCAGATCAATGCCATGGTGAACAAAGCCCAAGGCAAAGGTTATGAGAATGAGAACAACTACAGCAACATGAGATTCAAATTCCTAGGGATAGAAAACATCCATGTCATGAGGGCCAGTCTACAGAAATTGACAGAAGGTTGGTTTGGTTCTTTGTCTCGTTGGAAGCCGGTTGTCTGGGTTGTACCCTAAATCGCTAGGTAACTTCATGATGATCAAACAATGTGCACAGAATAGTGGTGGCTGTATTTTGATGTGATCGTTAATGAATGGGCACTCTTTTACTCACTCTTACTCTCATTAAAATGTCTCTAAGTGGTAAGATGATGTTTGATTGCTAAAATTTTCTCCCAAATTGTTCAAAGAAAAGAAATGTTGTAAAAGAAAGAAAGATAGAATAAAATCTTACACAGCCACGTCTTATCCGTGTGAATGTGCAGGACAGATCCTTAAACCATCAATTTTCCTGAGAAAAAATCCTGTACAAGCAGGAGTCGAACCCTACAACTCTAGAACAATGGAAGATGTATGTAGCTATTCGTTTTGTATAAAAATGAGCCCATTGTGTTTCAAATCATTCTATCCTAATGTTACAACTGGCACTTTCACATTTTCCTAATGTTCACAGTGTGTGAGTTAAAGCGTCCCAGCATGAACGACTTCCTCTCCCGAATCGAGTCTTCCAGTTGGTTGAAGCACATTGCCACCGTCATCGAGACGTCCGCATTCATTGCCAAGGTAACAATACGACAGCTCTGGCAAACCTTATATGGATGTTGTAATGTAGACCTCCTTTTGTATCTAATGCCAGCATACCTCCCAACTAACGACAGCTCTGACAAACCTAGTATGGATTTTGTAATGTAGATCTTGTATATGTAATGCCGGGGGTCCCAGTGACCAGAGGTACGGTTCTTGCCTCAGAAGCAAAAGGTACATTGTTCGATTCCCAGCAACATCTGTTATTTTTCTCTGTGAAACTCGGTGAAAACCTATATGCCACTCCCCTGATCCTATTCAGGTAGGTGAGATCAAGACCCTAGTCCTATCGAAGACGGACGATAAACTCAGAGGTCCCGTGTGCATGTTGCGCACGTTAAAGAACCCTTGGCAGTTAGAGTAGGCTGTAAGGCCGCTGTCCGGGCAAAATTAATTCCTACCACAAAAGATTACAGTGGGTTGATCACCTGCTTGGCTTAATATCTTGATCCAGAGAAATCCAGACTCATTGTGCTGACCCTACACTGTAAAGGTAAAGGGGAAATTGATAAGAAAGAAAGAAAGTATATGTAATGCCACCCTACCTCCCAATAAGACAAGATTATTGGAAATATTGTATCAAGCTGCAATGAGCATAGGATTGAAATGACAAGGCAACAGGAATCATGAAGAAAATTAGAAATAACCTGATTTTTTGTTAATGATAAGATCCTGCTAATTAGCGTTGAAAACTGTATTAAAACATTTTCCCTCTAGGTAAAATCATCATCTTTTCTGTTTCTCTATCCATCGTTGCTTGGAGTATGCGGAACATGATGTACCTGTAGGCAACTGTTAATCACTTTAAGCCAACTGATATTGAACATTTTTATACAAAAACTTAAGACAGAGAAACGACACATCCACAAAATATGTTTTACTTTGACCCGACTGGTTTCGTTTTTATACCACTACCACGGTATGCATAGTGTGGACACATGACATGAATATTTCCCCAACATTGGCGTTGTTTTACGCTATCCATGAATGGAGACATCAAGAGTAAACAAAAACAATATTGTAAAAGAACATCTGGCTTTACAGGTATTGCCATTCACAACAGTAAACAAAAACAACTGAATTAAAAATGTTCTCATTTTCTCCAATGCGAAAATGGAACAAATACATCATTTCATTTATGTCAATTTTTTTTCGAAAAATTGAAATGCAAAAGGCACTACAGAAAAATAAGCCTTACACGACATAGACGTATTAAAGTCTGTGAGATGAACAGAAATTTTAGTGAGCTTTTTAAATCATAGTAGATGTGGTTATAAAGTATAAGTACTTTTTGAAAGATATCTTAGTGGTAACGAGTTAATACTAGTTATCATGGAGTAAAATGTTATATATGACAAGGATCAACATTTCTTGGCTGAAGTGCAAATTTTCTCATTTTTAATTTTGGGACTCAATGGGAAAGGTGTCAGCCAATTAGAATGGGAAATGTGTTAGGCAATTAACGTGGTAAATGTGTCAGCCAATTAACATGGGAAATGTGTCAGCCAATTAACATGGGAAATGTGTCAGCCAATTAAAATGGGAAATGTGTCAGTCAATTAACATGGTAAATGTGTCAGCCAATTAACATGGAAATGTGTCAGCCAATTAAAATGGGAAATGTGTCGGCCAATTAAAATGGGAAATGTGTCAGCCAATTAAAATGGGAAATGTGTCAGCCAATTAAAATGCCGTTCTGTGTCATGATTGTACAAGTTTCACCATTTGAAATTTTGATGGTCTGAGTTCATTTTAGCGACGATATTTAAGGCTGCTGTATCATGCAATTCACTGTGTGATCTCCCTTGCTTATCCCCCCAGGCAATTTATGATGGCGTCAGTGTCCTGGTCCATTGTTCTGATGGATGGGACAGAACGGCTCAGACATGTTCTCTGGCTGGACTCATGCTGGACCCGTATTACAGGACATTGCAGGGGATTCAGGTAATTTGTTTGGACATTCTAAATCATACACAGCCTGCTTTCCATCAGCAGTAAGAAATTTTAATCATTTTCAGTCTCCTTTTTTAAATTTGATATTTTGAATATGACTGCCATTTAGTTATGTCTTGTGACGACTGTTAAATGTCATTGTAGTGTCTAACTTGTTGATGTACATTTATTATTGTTTATTGTTTACTGATTAAAGCATTGTAATTTCTTACACAGATTAATAAAGGATACCTTACTTTACCTTATATGATACTCAAGATTTAGTTTTTTGCATTTATTTGAATGAATTGTCTCTAAGGAAAATGTTACTACAATATGGTTATATCGTTAATCATAATGCCGTACATTTGCCAAATGAAATGTCTTTTAGAAATTGTTTTTATTGAATTTCCCCATTCAGGCATTGATAGAGAAGGAATGGCTGTCATTCGGCCACAAGTTTATGGACCGCTGCGGCCTACTGGAGAGTGTGGAGCCGAAAGAAGTCTCGCCAGTGTTCACCCAGTTCTTGGAATGCGTCTGGCAAATGTCACAGCAATGGCCGTGTGCCTTCCAGTTCAACGAAAGATTTTTATTGGCAATCCATGACCATGTCTATTCCTGTCAATTTGGGACTTTCATAGGAAATTGTGAGAAGGACAGACTAGACTTAAGGTATGAATTGCTGACATTACTCTCTGGAAATGGCTGATGATGCTTTTTACCACCAGTTACAAATAGCCACTGATAACACCAGACGAAACCGAGAAATAATAATACTAGGTGATCTAAATGCTAGGGTAGGCAATAAGCATGAAAAATGTTTTGGAGCAATAGGTAAAG
>JARBEQ010206839.1:0-12451 GCA_030265355.1 Tritonia tetraquetra
AGAGAGAGAGAGAGAGAGAGAGAGAGAGAGAGAGAGAGAGAGAGAGAGAGACGGTTGTTTTCCAATTGGGAAGCGATAATAATAAAATATTTAAAGTAGATAAAGCCAGCATAGCGTCGGTTGGATATTTTCAGGTGCGTTTGGCGAATTCGATTTTAGCATCATTGCCTTAGGTTCTTAACCTTGGTCGACCCGCTTCCCCCTTCCAATTAGCCAACCAAGTCATTTCCCACCTCCTTAGCGATTTCATGACATTTTCCTTCAAAATACAATATCGCCCCGGTTGTTAACCGCTGCCTTAGGGTGTAGCCAACCTTGCGTTTTGTTTGTTTGTTGTTTTTTTTTGTACATTATTATTTTTGTTTTTATTCGTTTGTTTGCTTTTGTTATTAATTTGGCACCAATCTCGGTTTATTCCTGCTGAAATGACCTATCTGTGTCGATAGAGCCTTAAAACAGCAACAGACAATTACCCCTCCTTTGTTCAATATAGGTAAGTAATGTGAAGCAATAGTAATAATAATAATAATATTAATAATAATAATAATAATAATATTAATTAAAAAAATAATATTAATAATAATAATAACGATGGTGATGATCTGCCCAGAGAGGCAGAACCTCCCAGTTTTTATCAATAGATGAGGTGGTACCCACAAGGGCTACAGTAATGTGTTTATTGGCCGTCATTGATTAATACTGACCAGTACGCTCATGGTGCCAGTAAGGAGGTGTGGACACAGTGGGCTGATCACATGCTTGTCTGAGACTCTCTGATCCAAAGAGTTTCCGGCTTTGTGTTCAGTCGTGTTGGGTAGTCGGGGTGCCTGCATTTATGGCAGGTATATTGTGTGCCTTTCATGGCTAGTCCCAACACTGCTTTGCGGTAATGATGGGGCTCGATCAAACAAACCAATGATGATAATGATGATGATGATGAAAGTGATGATAATGATGAGATACGCTGTCAGCAGTGAAGTAAAAAGAAATCGATGAGCACAACAAAGACATATGTTTAACAAGTTGGAAAAATGAAATGTTCAACATAATTCTATGATTAACATAATATTGCAACGTCTAGCCAATTTTACCTTCAGTATTCCAAGAGAAGTCAGCTTTCACCGAGTTGAAACGTTGAGAATTCACACCATACAAGGAAAGCTTTATAACAAACAATAAACCACCAACAAGTTCCAAACAGCACACACTGTTGCAATGATAAAAACTGACCGTGCGATTAAACTTCTGTGTGCTGAAACTATTAACTGGGAACACACAGCTGATTATCTTTGCGTTGTCTGTCGTGTCAAGGTTTATTAGTACTACCAGTAACACTGAGTACTACCAATACCAGGCATGGCGTTAGACGATCCTGGTACTACGTGTGTTGGGACTAAACAGGCCTATGTTGCATGCATGATTATTGTCAGTACCTTCCAATTTCGTACCGTTAGTTCTTACTTCACTACACATAATAACAACGTTACCAAACAAGAGCAGATCAACTGGTGACCCTGGACGACGCGAAGACCTTGGACGGCATAACTGTTATTAATATTATTCACACACAAAATTCTCATCATACTGTTTTGAAGAAATCTGACGCCGGTGATGACACTGTCAGGCGACTGCCTGTCGGACGAGTCGTACGACATACAGTGAACCACTAAGCCTACTTAACTACATACGACTGGTGGTACGTGCTCTATTGGGTGCAGAGGTTAAGAGGAGGCGAGGAGGAGAGGAGGAGGAAGAGGAAATTGCATTTGCGTGCGACAGGAAGCCGCCTGTATACATGACTAGATAATGTGCAAACCGGGGTAATATCTTATATGTGCTAAAATAGCACTAAACAAAATGTCCTCTGTTATTGTCACGAAAGTAGTGTTGCAGCTGTCTATAAGATTATAATTGTCACTGCACAATATCCTATAACTACCCATTATTTACAATTCATTCAAAAACGTGCAGCCCTTTCCTCACTGCTCGCATCTGGTCTTTATATCGCAGGCACTCGGTCTATATGATACAAAGTAGAAACATTATTAAATGCTATAGTGTGTTATGAATGAAACACTTAAGCCTCACAAGTTCGATTCGGAGAAACATGTTCCAGTCACATCGTGCAATGACCTTATATCATTACCTCAAAATCACCACCACAGCCACCATCGTCATCATCATCACCATCATCATCTTCATGATAAAGAAGAACACTATGATAACAATAAGTAGAACAACATCCAATCACACCCCCCCCCCCCCCGCTCACTCACACACCCACCCACACCCACACACCCTTTCCACAACATACATCACCACTCTGATCACCATACTCACATAATCTGACACACGAACCATAACAGTTTGCAAGACGGTTTATATAACATCTGTCACTGTCACACCATGCAAATGATTTTGGTATAGGCCTGAATTTGGATTTGATCCATTCATCATTCAAATAATATATATGAATTAAATATTCATCTTGTACTTACGAGATAAAAAGGTCAATGTCACATTTCTTTTCCGTTTTGTTCCCATAGTTATTCTGTGAGATCTATAAAAAAAATATTTTGATGCGGAGCTGAGAGACCAATTCTTTGGCAATACTTGTGCGTTTTCGCCTTCAGGCAAGTCATTGTTAATTCATAAGTAGACAAAGTTTGTTCTCTTCTATGCTCATTATTGCAGTGGAGAGACGGAAAAAAAGTTGTTTAAAATTGCAATCACAGCTACAGACTCCACTAAAAGTATTTACTCACCACCAGTTTCTTCTTACCCCACCTCTCACCCCTCCCAGTGTCATGCTTAGTCTACTTTACTATCATTTGACTATTTTTTAAAGAATGATTATGCCTTGAATATAGTGAGCATTTCCAGAGGGAATGGAGAGAAACGGCATGATGTTTGTCTTATCAAAACACGTTAATATCTACCGCAATGCATTGTTGGGGACAGTTATAAGCTGTACTACAAACTCTGATCGGAGGCACCCTGATCATCACATGAGGACAAACATAAGTTTAGAGATGCTAGATAGAGTCCATGAGCTTATCCATGTGCAGTAACATCCCTATAGATATGGTCTATATACTCGCACATCCAGTATTAGTAATGCACACAGTTGTTATGGCCAAAACTTGGTCAACAATTAAAACTGTGACGCTCATTGTGTCATTCAAGGTTTGGGCCCCAGGGGGCTGATCACCTGCTTGCCTTATCTACCTGATCAAGAGTTCTTCCAGCACTGTGTTCAGCAATGCTGAACATGGAGCTGGCCACAACGCTCCTTAGCGATATAATGCGGTTTGGATAACAAAACAAAACAAAATTTTGTATTTGAAAATTTTAAAGATAAACTCAGCCCCTTTCAACAATTGAAGATAATTTCAGAGACAGGATATTTTGTTTATACTCCATCTATGATAGGACTTGAACCCATGCTGTCAGAAAAAAGCCCTTTATACTCTTTGAACTGGTCAGGATTCAAACTGTGGATATCCATATCCCTGAACCAGTTCTTTACTACTGCACCACATGAGTCCACTTTGAAGCTGTGTGTAGTGAAAAGATTTTTGAATGCTAAACCTTTATATGAATTCAACTTATTGCACATCTTAAACCTCACAAGTTTGTTATGATGCAGCTCTTTCCATTCATATCATGGGATATTGTACAATGAACTTGGACTACACAAGACACAAGATAAACAATGATTTGATTCACTTTTTATTGTCTGTTCCAATCAGGCTAATGTTATTTCAAACAAACTTCCTTCACACTTTTTGGTTATTTAGGGATTTGACTAAGCAACAGCAACTCAAAAAGGTTTTTAATGCATTTCATATAAACAATAGGATTGTTCATCTAAGAAGATGAGTAGATATATGATACTTTGACAAGTGTATAGGCTAGAAAAGAGAACACAATCAAAACAAAAAATCTATTTTTGTTTAAGTACATTGTCCATCATTGATCATAGAAGTGAGTCATGGATACTTGATAGTGGAGATAAAAGTAGATTGTAGACAACAGATATGAACACTCAAAGAAATACATTTGGTAAAAGTACAAGGGATAAAATGACATTTTTCAGATTTGAGAAGAAGTTTAAACAGACAGTTGATGAAAACAGAACTTCTAAAACGTAAATTGAAAAGTGTAAACTAGTGCAAACTACAGGGTGAGCCTAAAAACCTCCTTGATTTCAAGACGTTAAACAGTCAAAACTTATTGAAAAATTAAAGTTATATGTGGTATCATTTGATATCACAAATCCTCAATGTGTTCCCTGCCTGTTAGTCAGAAAACATTGAGGTGGTGATCTAGCTCCCTACTGCAAATTCAGTGTGATCAAGTGTACAGACGCATGGAATTGTTGTATCACTTTAGAATGGAGGTGTTAGAACATAGATCTACATTTGATTCTCATCTGAAAGCATGCTGCATGGTCACAAGCCTTTGTTTTAGCAAATTCTAACACGTAGCAGCTACATAGCTTTGGGGCGAGCACCATTTTAAATGACACTTTTTGAGCACTGCACACTGCTATGTGATTCAAATTGTACATCCTGGTTCTGGGTCTAGTGGTGCACAGATAGTTATGTTGCTGGGAATAGAAATTTTAACAGTTAATGTATACCATTTTTGTTTTTATATCATAACTTCTTGAAATCGAGGAATTTTTTTTTGGCTCACCCTGTTCATCACAAGGTAGGTGTAGGTATATGTAGATGGAGGTTATTTCTGATATTGTAAAGAGAAAGTAAAGAAGTAAGAGTGGAGAAAATTATTCATTACAAATAAACCTGACACCAAAAAAGTAAAACAGAAAATAATAAACACTGGAAGAAGAAAAATAATTTAAAGGAGAAAAAGAAAAGAAAGTAATAAAATACAAAAAAATAAATAGAGATGAAGGATTTTAAAAAAGCACAGTGTTAAAAAAAGAATGATTAAAAATCAGAACTTATTTCCTGAAATATTTTCTATAGCAATAAATGAATCAATGGAAATACAAGTTAAAAAGTATTTGCCTATATCATTTCTTTGAATCATGGACAAGAGCTTTATTATATCTAATATCATATGAAGCTAAAAAATATTTAAATAATTGAAGCTAACAAAAATAATTCAATAATAATTTTATTACCCCCCTTGTACCCACATGCCTTCTGTTCCTTATTTGCGAAGACATGACAATAACATATCACATTTATGTAAATATATTACAAATAATAGCACCTCACTTATTCCAACCCCGACCCAAGTTTATATCACATTGCTTTGTAAATAAATATCATCTTCTAAATAGTTTTCTCATAAAATATCAGATCTATGGATTGAACAGACAAATTTGTATCACACCATATCACAGACGGTACAAAATACATAAACTTCAAAATCTACAATCTCTGTTTCTTTGCCGGATCTATCCAAAGTTTATGTTTTTTTCAGTTCTCTTGAAAGACATTTTGACACAAACTCAAATGTATCTTCATGAATGTATTACTATAAGCTTTTATTACATTTAGTAAAAGTTCCAGTTTGCCTAATGTAGCTATTCTTTTTTACAATTCAGTAGTTCCTGTTTAACTCACCAGAGACCAGCATTATCTTTTTCTCTGTTACACCTTGGGACCAGCCTTTGCATTATTCATTATCACCAAAAAATGGATGGTCCTTAGCAAGTTAGAAAGAACTGTCTTACATTTTAATGAAAATCTTTCACAGTTATAGTAGAAAAGTATAGTTTTCAAACAATATCTTTGGCTTGATTGAAACCATCAACCTAAATGTTTGTAAATATGAATAAAATCATTCAAAGCAGTCACCACTGTATTTCATATGAATCAAACGTCAATCATTTTGATTCCACCACACATTTATAAACCAACTTCAATCAGGGAAAAATCGTTCATCAGTGATATTTCTATATTATCATCATATAATTTATTCAAAATCATCAACAATAATGACAACTCACCTCTTTTCTTTTCAGGGAAAGAAATCATGAAAATGCTAACGTAACATTAAACATTGACAGTAATATTTTCCAAACATATACAAGTAAAATTATTGCCATGATGAAATCAAAAGATTATAAATATTCTAATGCTTTGGTATCAAATCTAAAATTCATTAAAAAAACTTTTCTTATTCTACACAACATTATTCAAACTTATGTGAATTTTATACAAACGGATCTTATTGCTTTGGATGCAGATTATGGCACAGATGTTTATAATATTCGCCACTGAGGCATATTTTCACAAATATATTTCTGTTGTTCTATTCTCTGTTATATAAAAAAATAAAGCGTCAAACCACCACACACTATATAAGGTTTGGACCACAGTAAATTTTGGAAATGAAACAGTTTAGCAAATTTGTTGCACCAGCCGACCGATCAGCCAATCCGTCAATGACTCGGCCAGTGGTAGCCAAAGAGTTAGATATTAAACTTGCTTATCATTGATGTAACTTCAAGATAAATGTGTCAATTCTAATGTAAGAAGCACTTATCTTCATTCTTTGGTATGATTTTGGAAGATCCATTGATAATGCTAAAATCAAGAGCAATCTTTGAAAATTGTCACAACAATTAGCAGGAACGTTTTCCACAGCAGTACAACACAATATATGTATAACATTCCAGAACAAAGACAGAATTACATCCAACGTTTTGAACTTACAACTATCCACAATATCATTTTTTTAAAAGACCCAGAAGCATTATCAACAAAAATATATCTTTATTAGTCAAAGTCAGTCATAAATTAGAGGCTATAATGTATTTTTGTTCATCTCTTACCATTTCAAATATTACGTACCATGCCGAGATCCATTGGCAATGTAATACATATTGTTTGAGCTGCAAGTTGTGGATCAGCATAAATGTGTAGAAATTTATCATAGATCAGCACTCAAAACAATACAATATCTAAAACTGATGTCTCTTTTGGGAATTTTCCAAATACTGTACATAAATATTTCATTTCAAGTTGTGTATGTCTGGAAAGTATTGAATGGTGTGTACTCGATCCCATACACAGGACGGCGAGGTGGTTTATATAACAAGCCTTCATACTTTTTGTAAACTTTATCTCCTTGCTCTGGAAACCGGGATGCTAGGAGCTCTTCTTCTAAAGGAGTTGGTAGGGGTAGAGTCAGCTTGATCTTGGGCTTGGTGACAAGGACATAGCGACTGTGGGTGGAAAAATGGTCATGGGTTAACGCTGGTTCTGTATATATCTGAAAATCTGCTACTGTTCTCTTTCTTTCTCTCCCTTTCCTCTCTTTTCACTTTTATTTCTCTCTGTCTCCCTCTACCCTCCCCCTTCTCCCTCTCTCTCCCCATTTCTTTTTTTTTCTTCTCACTTTGTCACTCTTTACTTCACAACGTCAATAATAATTGCCTGCTTTTCAGCTGACAAATCGCATCTAACAAAATTTCTTCTTTATACTTACTGACATCTACTTGGAATGGATTTTCTGGACTTGGGTCGAACTGCATTAGGATTTCGTGGGTCTATCATCCACAGGTCTACATTGGTTTTATCACCAATTCCTTGATCATCGTTTTCGATCACTTCTTTCTCTCTCAGTCGAAACCTAAGTAAGAAATACCAAAATTAGTTTTCTGCTCACTACGTTCAACAGATTCAATGCCTGGTATTCAAAAGTGTTGTGAAATCAATCGGATTACAAGCATTTTAAGGATTAGAACAAAACTCGACTTTGGAAAAAGAAAAGGAATTAAAAAATACTTGTAGGCAGAAAATTCAGTGTCATCCTGCCAATCTCTGACCACCTCACTAAGGGTAATGTTGGAACTGACTTAAAATGCACAGAAGGTCCTGGGTTTGAATCGCAGCGGCGACGTATGAATTTTTTCCTTTGGACTTTCTTTGAGTTTTTATGGCTCTGACCCAGTACATTCCTAATGGATTTAAGTCCTGTTGGAGATGGACTTTAACACTTTAATTACCAAGGCCTTTTGCCTAAAACTGCTGCCAAATACAACCACTTTTTGAGGATAGGCATCGAACCGACGATGAAGACTAAAACATTGTTCAAATTACATGTCTCCACTAAATGTGATCAAACTTTCACAAAACAATCTAACATTCATGTATCTAATTGGTTCTGCAATAGATTTGCATAATAAATAAATAAATAATAATGATTGGCAAAGAATCAGCTCAACAATAGCCCCCCAGCAAAATCAATAATTTTGAACTGACTGAAGCAAGACTAGCTATCGATAACACATCCCGATACTATGATTTTCACAGTTACAAATGTAAAATCCACCAACAGAACGAAAAAACCTTGATTAAATGATCAAATTCTTGTCAAACACAATGACCTAGTGAAAGTGAAAACCATCTATCCTCGACTGACCCCCAAAAAATTGATAAAACTCACTCAAGAACTGTCGAATAGGAGTGAAATCACAATCATATCATAGTTTATAGTTTGTGAGTCACAGGAAGTTATTGTTGAAGAGCCCCAGATGAAAAGGTAGGTACTGTGAATATCTTTGTAATGACAATCGGCCCAGAGCATCAAAGTGTCATTGGCTTTTCAATATTTTCATGGACTTTGCCGTTCAGCACATCGATGTGCCGTTGGTGCTTTAAGAGATAAACAGTTGGTCCCTCCTTTGATTTGACTTTAAATGAGTTGCCAAGGGAGTCAAAATATTTTGTGTTTTTACCTGAAAGCTTTCTCTTGACTGAGTTCGGATCTATCTCTTTGTAGTTGTATTGACTCAGTTTCTTGTTGAACGGGTTGCTGTCTATTTTTATAGTTATTATGTTGGTGTGGAGGAATATGGATATGTTTTGGATGCATCCGTTGTTCCCTGGTGCCGGTAGAGGTGTGCGGTCGAGATGACACAGGGGTCGTTGTTGGTCCAGTTTGAGAGGGTCGTGAACCATGGACTGTATTAGAGCGTTGAGGAGCATTGTAGAGGTGTCCATACAGATATGGATGGAATTTTGAATGCTGAAAACCATGATCTAGAAGATTGTGGAAAATATATAATTTGTTATCCATGAATTGTTTGTGAACAAAATGCTAATGTATCATTTACTTTGAGAGTGAGTATTTATTATCTTTTTGCTGTAATTGGATACAGAATGGGCCATGCTATGACAATTTTTAAAACATATCAATCAAGTTAATAATTTCCTTTAATATGGTGGAAACCAATATGTCTACTGTGTTATCAAAAAAATCAGTTTGATGCCCTTTTGGATACAAATTGTAGATAATTTCATTTCCTCCTCATTTCCGTCCATCCCTAATAAGATTTGAACCCACACAGCCCTTTAAGCTCTTTGACCACACTGTGATTTAAACCACAGACATCTGGTTCCATAGTACGCTACAACTGCACCACAGAGGAATTCATCTGTATCATACTGAAAATCTCTATGGATTTGATAACAAGGAATATCATAGACAAGTTAATCCTTTAGATTGTGTATTTGGACATGAAATCTTTTGTTTTACTACTTAATTGATCCATTTATTTGTTAGGTGAGGTAAGGTAGGGTATCCTTTATAAATTTGTGAAGGAAATTACATTGTGTTTCGGCAATTAAGAAAAAATAATTTAAATGACGTCACTATGGGATATTTCAATAATTTATAAATTTGTAAAAAAATTTATTTACACAACACCATTCTCCATCTCCTCTTCCTCCTAATCCTTGTTTTACTATTGGCACAAACTACCCAATTGTATTCATAGTGTGTTTATAGGAACACATTTGTTGTTTCAAGGTTACGGGTCTAGTTTATATAATCAAGGTATCTTCATTAAAACTAGGTCATTGACATTTACCTTTAACTCTTATATGTCCGGAAATCTTTTGGAAGTTTTTCCTTACATTTGTTTGAAGCGATCGACTAACTAGGGCATTCAAATGAAAGAGTTACTTTCATTGACATATTGAATGCGTCCCGCTACCTAAAGTCTGCATCTTCATTAGGTTAAAATTTTAAAGAATATTTCTAACTAAAATTAACAAAGCCAAACCTTCCTCCTGGTGTTGTTTGAAGCGATCTTGTTTCACTTGATCTAATAGCTGTCTTCTTTGCTTGGCACTCTGTGTTCTCAACTCTTTTTGCATACGAATCAGCATGTGCCTATTGACAGAGATACGAGTCACATTCAAACACACTGTTCAAGCCAGTTTCTGTAGTATTAACCTTTCATTGCCAACTTCGACAAACGTCACATTCATGCTATGACCGAGAATGAAGAGATAATAATTATTGAGTTACTTCCTCTAGTTTGTAACTTCATTATCTCCATCTCTGAATTTTTTCAAGCAAATATCTCCTGTTTTTAGTGAAAAACTAATAAGTTTTAAATCATTTACAGAAACAATGTAATCTGATGAGGAAATATACCTAATCAATATGATTCAAACCCTGATGATGACAAAGCAAGTATTGACTCTTGGTCTAGATTTGAATGAACTGAGTTATGATCTATGAATATTGTAAGTTTCATCACGCTATCTTTTGTAGCTAAAAAGATATGATTTTTTTTCTGATGTTGGTCATTTACTGTTTTTTCAGAAAAAAATGGGTGACGATGAGAATATTGTTAAAATACAAGACAACAACACCTCATTTATCTTTTGAGCAGGACATATTTTTATAGCAACTCTTGTTTTATGAGTGATGATAATATTTATCTACATAAGGCTTGTAAAAACAGTAGAGGGCTAAAAAAAAATAGGATATATACATAGAGAGAAAGAGGGAAAAAATATTGTAAAAATCACAATTATTCATCAAAAACTGTCAAAACAAACCTTTTGAGGAGTTTTTAAATGACTGATAAAAAGGACAGTCCCTTTAAAAAACAGGATGGCAGGTCTGCCCAATCATATTATTTAATCTATATTGAAAAAACGTATTGCACAAGACATGATCACCTTTCTATCTGTCTCTCATGCCAGTTTTCAGAAAATGCCATATCATCATTTCTATGGATCTTGTCACTTGCAAGTGGAGTCCTGAAATTAAAATGCAAAACTAAAAAAAATAAAGATACACCTCAGCTAAGCCGCTGATTTTGTTTTTCAAGGGAGAAAACTTAAGGAATTGATTTATATGGAAAAAAGTGAGATAATTGTAAATTGTACCTCCTATAGAATAAAAACTGAGGGAACAATATTGAAAACAGCTTGGAGAAAAAAACAATTTATGCAACTTTGACTCATACCGCTTTAACTGTACAGTAATAATACACGGTGCATTGTGTCACTGTAAGTAAAACAGCAACAATAACAACAATGAAAAATAAACAGAACAAGTAGAAAAATAAACTGAGAGGTGTGAGAGTGGTGCTTTCAAGAACATGAAATATATCTGGAAAAGTTTTACAAGGAGTCTTGAATACGTCACAGACATCAATAAATCTTGATTATTTTTTTCTAAAAAGGAAAAAACAACGAGCATCATGGTGCAGAAAAGTTGAGGCTGACATGAAAAGAGAAGCATAGAACAGGTTGAATGGAAATATGCTGTTGATGGGAAGAACAAAAAGGAGTAGGAGGAGATATATTATGCAGCAAGAATTAATTAAATAAAGGAAATCCAAAGGACTCACCGTGCCATGACTTTGTACCTCTCCAAGGAATTATCATAGGCTTCCTGCAGGTCCTGAAAGTAAAAAAAACAAAGCAAGCTATAACAGTACTCAGCAAGATAGACTTTGAACATGAAATCCCCATAAGTTAAAAATAGCCATATGAATAATTCCAAGAACAAACCAAAAATGTCTCTAAGTTTAAGTAAAATCATATTTTCCATTTTCCCAATGCAAACAAAGAAATATTTTTCTTGTCCCAAAAATCTATAGTAGGCTGCCATAAAAAGATGGACGGCTACAATATAAATTTTATATCATTATGTAAGATTCATGACTCTTTTATTGCTAGTTTTAAAGTAAATCTTCCACATTGTCATTAGAAAATCCCATATGAGTCACAGTTCCTTCACAGAGTGAAAGACTCAGTGGCACAAAGCACCTGTGTAACAGCAGCAGTCACTTCCACACTAAATGAACACCTGGGCGTTTAAGAGGAGAAGAAATCCATAAATGTCACCATGATCTGCACAGAATTTTAACATGTTAGAACATAATATAACAATATTTGCCACTTTCTGGGTGGATGCAGGTCTATGAAGAATAGTTTCCTATTTCTACACCTAGGTCGAAAGCAGCAGGCAGAGTAAAGTTTCTTACCCGACAAAAACAAAAACAACCAAGTGCAGCCGGTGGGTTTGAGGGTGCGAACCAATTACTTTCATCATGTATGTCTGCTGCCCCAACTACCATGACACCTTCTCTCTCTCTCTCTCTCTCTCTCTCTCTCTCTCTCTCTCTCTCTCTCTCTCTCTCTCTCTCTCTCTCTCT
>JARBEQ010206950.1:0-12450 GCA_030265355.1 Tritonia tetraquetra
TACCTGCAATCTGGACAGTACTTTTAAGATTAACATAAAATGATTTTATTGCTTCTACCAAATTGTTATTGACATCAGGTCCATGTCCAGAATTCACTAATGATTGTCGATCTCAAGGACAAGACATTTCTGTTTATGACAGATTTCACCTCTGCCAAATATTCCAGTCCAGCCATTAGCTGGAACAGGAACACATTTCAATTCTATATTCACACAGATGAAAGACATTAAAGTTACTTAAAATAATGAGGAAACCAAATTTTTAGAGGAAGAGGTGTCACCTTTCTTTGTGTTTTACGAAGAGCATGTTTGTCATCATCTTTCCAAAGCTCATCCTCTTTTGCTTTTTCAACCCTTTCCTTTTCCTCTTGTTTGGCAGCCTCCTTCCGACCTCTTGCCTCAACAGCTTTTGAATTTTCCCCTTTAAACTTTTTGGGCATCTTTCATTTCTCTACCTAAAAAGAATGTAAGTAGAACAACAAGACAAACTTTTAGTTGCAGGCAAGAAAAAAGAAAAACAACAAATTTTTTTAAAACTTCAAGAATGAGTGTAATGTAACATAATTCTATTATTATTCTATCAATGATTTGCTGATGGAAACATTTTCATTGTTTCAATTGAAATTATTTTCTCTTTTCTTTTTACAGAGTCCCCCTTTGTACTACATATATATATATTGATTGGTTGTAGGACCAAAAAAATGAAAGTAACAGTAATGATAATCAAATTTGTAGGATTCTCTCCATAAAAATAACCTCTTTTGTTTACCTCGCTTTACAATAACTTGTAACAAATTGATTTTTTTAGCAAACCAGTCTTCAAGGGGAGTGTTTCTATGAGGATGAAAGCAAACTTTCTGTAAATAAAATAATAAAAACACATGAAATGGGAGCAGTGTCAGTAGACTATCTACTAATCCTATTGCAAGGATTGCCCTTACTAACCTTTACCATAACTCGCGGATCAAAAGTACAGTGTTCACTCACTGTGTCTTTTTAAATCAATAGATCTCCTTGACACTTCACATGAATGCTTAATCCATTAATTTTTCCCACCTGTGTATTATAGTTTTTTAAATTTTTTATCAATTATCTATTTCTTATCAATGTAATGTTTACTTGAGGGTTTTTTTTATCCACTGACTAATGTAGAGGTCAAATCTTTTTTTAAGTACGGTTTTTCATCTTTTCTTATATACATAATTCATATTTTAGTATCGGGAAAAATTAACATGACGAGAGAAGTAAAAGCTACCCTTTCTGTTTGAAATTAGACATTACATCTTGAAAGTGAAAAAAAAAATACCACTGGAACATCTGAATATCAGGGGTCATATATGACACTCGCAAGTGGCGAATAGGGGTATTTTGAGTGTCGATACAGGTTACTCACTCTTTAAAAGTCAGTGGGTAACAAATACAGGGAGTGGCGAAAGATGTACAACTAGCATCATGTATGTCGGTAGGTAAAGGTTAACCACTCATCCCTTTGTTTACACACCATTATAATTCTCTGTTGGTAACTAACTGACTTTAAATTTGTTTCTTAGCCCTCTTTTTCTTTACTAATAATAATATCATACACTATCATGCTTCATCAACTTTTCTTCCAGCACAGCCTCCAATTCATGTCATACTCTACTCTATTGGTCAAAACCAGTCATACTCCTGTCTAATAATAATAATAATAATAACTTTATTTCATCCAAAAGGAAATTTTTTACAAAGACGTGTGACTAAAAATGAAATAAAAATACAATAAAAGGTCTATGATTTTGTATGCTAAGATTGTGTGATAAATAAATTATGAGTTAAATACACACACACACACCCACACACACATATGCGCATACACATAGTTGTAAATTGAATAGGTAGATGAATAAGTGAAGAGACAATATTATAAATATATACACTCACATGCACAAATATAATTACATCTATACCATGACTGTTACAATTATTAATTATCATTTATGGATAAGTGGTAGCTGAATCAGTATAGTAATAAATAATTTAAAAGAAATAGAAATTAGGCTTTAAAACATGTGCATAAACAATTAACACACACCCGTATTCTCTTGCTTAGCATCTAGACTAAATATTATCTCTCTAGATTCTAGTCTCAGTGATCTCTAAGTCTAAGCTCATTATTAAAGGACATTACAATTTCTTTAGAGAACTGAAAATGAAATTGTATTGTTTATAAGTCTCCCTTCAGGCCTAAACTTTAATAATAATAATATCTAGCGCTTATCCAGGCAAAGTGCTCTATGCACTTTACATAGCCAGCATGTAATGTAAGGAGTGCAACGACCTTGTAAAACACACGCTATCAACCAAATAATACAAAAAATATACGAGAACCTGCAAAAAAAGCCCACACCTTCACAGGCATGGTAGGAGTGGGATTACATAAATTATAAGATGATTTTAGAACTAAATGGTGCTTCAATCTGGCCTGGAAGTATAAGTTTTGGGAAAGAAGGTTTACGGAAAGGTACCATTGACATCATGTTATGATCCAAAACTACACCTAGATCTATCTTAGATAGATTCTTAACTTTTTCATCGAGAGAAATTACATTGTTATTTATATTGAGGTCATTTTGGTAATTCTTTCACAATTTTGTTGTTCCTGATCAACATGACCTCAGTTTTATCATCGTTAAGTTTTAGCTTTACTGGTCATCCATTATCTTTACATATCTTCAATACATTTTTCAGTGACCTGTTGTCTAGGTTTGATATTTCATTTACATTACTGGTACCGGATACATACAAGGATACAGAATTGTCTGCCATCAGGTCCGAATAATGACAGCCTTTTTTTTGTTATCAGTACAGTTTACAAATTCGGAACACAAATTCCTTTTGCTATACTATAACGCTACGTTTCCCATATTGTGTTCGCTGTATCCGTGCTAGACTAGACTCGTAGACGTCTATTTAGGTCTATAAAATGGTACCCTATAAAATTACATTAGAATTAGACAGATAGAATCTGTATAATTCTCTGCCTCTGAGAATTGAAGTACAACACAGAGCGCAGAGAAAAAAGCCCAATCCAACATCAACTAACAGTCAACCGTCAATGCTAATAGAATGCGTCCGATGTCACCTAGAAACAAGTTTTTATTTTTACCTTAGGTAGACAGATGACAAGAGAATCTATTTTTTATAGCCTGAATTTCTCAACCGAAAGAAATTTGCCAAGTTTTCGAACTCTCCTTGCTAGAACGGCAAATATTGTAGTCTAACGTTTAACCTTCCTCCTTTATGCGAGAGTCGTTTTAGGTTCCACCTTTTATTATCATAATGTTCCTTTTTATGGTTCTCGAACAAAAATGATATGATAGAATATCCACCACTTGAAAAAAACCCGTTCATATTCTGTTTCGAATGCTCAACACGTACTTCAGTGATTGAAGCCGTTGTATTTGATATCACACGAGAATTTAATCGTTTAGAATAAACTGTGAACACTACTGTTAACTTTGTTTCCATTAGCCAAATCAAATGATTCAGATTCTCTTCTAACTTTGAAGTTCTTGGCCTTGGGAATGAGTAACAAAATTAATCAATGATCAGTCAATGAATCATCTTTATGGGGATAACTTACTGAGACGAAGTTGAGGGCTTAGATAGAAAGGAAGTGTGACTCTTACATATTATAATTTTAGTTTGAAACATTTCTTGTAAAGGGAGATGTTGTGATAACAATTTATATGGCAGATGAAGTAAAAAATACAACAAATAGTGAAACTGAGTTTCATACTGGCAGCATTTGTGACACCCATGAACAAGACACCTCTCGCACTCTACAGCCAGAAGATCATATGCACTGTCTTTCACTTAATGATAATGAACTAAACTCTGTGGCTCCACAAAATTGTGAGGAACCTACTGTCATTGAGCCTTCAACTGATGAAAGCAATATAACTCAGACAGATAAATTGAACCAACAGCTATTGGGTGCATTTTTACAGAGATTGAATAATCAAGACCAGTGTGTTACATTTGGTGTGCAAAATTTGGAAGAGGAAACAAGTTTTAGTGATAACGAAGATCAAGAAGTCCACAACAAGAATTAGATCAAAATTATCTAAACGGCTGGTTTACTTTGTCTTTTGCTCCTCAACGATTCACTGTTCATTTGTCTTCTAATTGTATCTCACAAGATTTTGTGGTTTCATTAGCTGCATCATTCTACATATCTGTCAATGGCATCAAAAAGATTTTTGATAATAGGCATTAGTGGGTGAGTAAGATAGATAGATAGTGTAGAGAATTTTCATTTTAACTCTTTGAACCCTGACTCTCTGTGGTCCCGTGGTCCCCCAAACCCTGAGTAAAAATTGCTACCCTCTTGCACAGATTAAAAAAAAAAAATTTTTTTTGTTAACTTGCTATGACCCAAATTTTTCACATTTTTGTAGTAGTCGCTGCTCAAGTGCACATTATTTTTATGTTTGTCTTTCTTTTTGGATGGGTTTTTTTATTTTCCTCGAATGTAGTGTTATAAACATGCTTACTGTTCTAGACGGCTTCTTTCGTTTTTTACATTTTTTAATATTTATTTATTTTTGGTAAATTTTGTCTTTTTTCATTATTATTTTATTTTTGTCACAACAATAATTACATTGTTCATGATTAGCTGGGATGTAACTTGCGATAAAGGAGCATCCTATCAAGATGAGGACAAACCATCGCTAGAGCGCTTCTTTCACTCTTACAGCGTCCCGGGGTCGCCTGATAGAAATCGTACTACACTTCTCTAGTGGCTGTAAAAACGGGTCTATAGACTAACCAAAATTATCCAGTGGTCAAAGGGAAGTTACTCTAGTAATTCCACCCCGAGTTTCACTTTCATATTTAACCCCCAGTTTGTTTACATCGGTCTATTTTTGTCTTCTACCTTTCTGACCCAAAACACAGCATTTTCACCCCTGTGCTAGACTTAGTTGTTAGTGTCAATATTTCATTCTTAAATGATGCTGATCATAATTTTAAGTCAATGCCAGAATGATGAGGAAAGTGACTAGAAGGGGAAATTAAGGAAGAGTAGGAAAATGAATTAGTCTAAACCAGTGCTTGGTGACTTTGATGATGAAACTGAACAAATGAATAAAAAAGATGGGGATGAATAATTTTTATCCATGAAAATAGACAAAAACACACACTCTAGTTTATTCTATTTTTTTAGAGTATTCATTTTCAACAAAAATGATACCAGTTACAAAATTCTTCATATATATAAATTTAATTTTTTATGAATTTTTATACGGACCCATATTTGGTTCATACAGAGTTACTTCCCTTCCCTTGGGGTTTCAGGGTACTCAATTGGGAGACACCCTAAGGTGAAAGGATATGATTTACTCACTGAAGACTGGGCCCGAAAAACACATTTTTTACGTTGGAGAAGTATTTTGAAAAATATCACCCAAAAAATTTTTAGACAAAAACTTAATACAAAATGCACATTACATAACAATCAACTTTAAGACTAGAGCTAGGCCTATATGTTTGAACCTTTTTTTATGATTTATTAAATTGTGTAGAATTTTGATGTCTCCCAAAAATTTGGAAACAGACATTTTTCTAAGATGTTGAATTAAGAAATACACTTAATTGAATAGGATTGTCCTGAAAACTCAGTAAATGTGTTTTTAAATGATATTTTCAAAGTTAGACATACACCTTAGTGCTTTGTATGTGTATAAAAAAATGCACTTGATCACCTGCCGGTCTTAAATCCTTTATTCATAGACTTTCTTTTTCTCATTTCAATTGCGATGATTCATCAATAGATTTCCGAGAAACTTCCCACAAAACAAAATAAATGGGTAAACTAGCGTAAAAGATGGTTCCCCCAACTGTAGGGTTATATTTGTATCAGGTGTGTTCACAAGTTTGGTGGCAGGCATGTCTTAGGCAATGATTATGATTGTTGAGGAAATATGAGCATGTACTTGGTGGAGTGGAAGTGAGTGAGACCAAGCCTCTGTACCCTAAATAACAGGGATTTTATATATTGCGAAAAATTGTGAGGCTTGGACTTGGGCGGTGACTACTGTAGTACAAGCACAATAATATTCTTACATGATACATTAAAAGGAATTTTAAAAATTTATTTTGGTCTTGTGCTCATTATTTATTTTGTTATTTTTTCCCCAGAACTACTAATAGTGGAAAGTCAAGTATTGGCTCCAGATTGTCAAAAGATCTCCCTAATTGTAGATGGATGTGTCAAGATCATTACTTTCTGGTTAGTAGTTAAAGCATTTTTAGTAGATAGTTGACAGGAATATTTTTATTTTTTTTGCATTAGATGCCAGCATGTTAGTGTTAGTCAGCTGCTATTAAAAAATGAAACCAGGGCATGTTTTGAATAAATTTATATCAGATATTCTTTCTTTCTGTATCAACCTTTTAGTACCTTTCGGTGTAATGTTGTATCAGATATTATTTATAGTGGATTCCTGACAATCCTTATGTTTCCAGGATAATGTTTCTCTTTGATTGTGGTTTTGTGTTTCTCATCATGTGCTTTTCCATCTGAGTTTTATCCCTGTCAGAAACATGATGAGTCTTATAGTTGATGTTTTAAGAAATAAGACTATTTTTTAATGTGCCTCCAACACAAGGTGACCTACTAGACTGGATAAAAGAGAGAGAAGAAAAGCAGTTTGTTTTTATTTGTCTTTAAGAAAACTTTTGATTACAGATTGGGGAGTTTGTGACAATGTGGGGGGTTTGATAAGATGGAGATCTCTATGTAGTTTGTCAAATTAACAAATTTATTGCTAGGGTTTGTTTTGTGTGCCATCTTTCTTGCTTTACATGCAGTGACTTTTTCAGCAATTTTATACGATTGGATTTTTATTGTCAAACTGGTTCTCTAAAGCTTTAACTTCATTACAAATTTAATTTTGTTTAGGCTGCTGACGACCCAAGAGTTGAAATTGAACCAAATGGGATGCAGAATTGGGACAGTAAGTTTTATCATCAAAATTTTAAATGTTGCAAGAGAAATCTGTTTTCTCCCTGATTTTGGATTATGATAGTTGTGCCTTGGGCATTTGAATCAAGTGGGGTGAAACTATCATGTACATTCAAAATTTTAGCCCCAATATGGCTACACCTAATATTTTTTAATGGAGCGGCAAGAGTGTTAGTGTATTGTGTGAACAAATTATTATAGACTGACACACTGACCACTTCCTTTATGACGGTTCATTGTTGAAATCTTGACAGAGTCAGTGGTTACACACTTATTGTTATTCACAACTGTAAACAAAAAGAATTTCGCCAAAATTAGTGTACATTCCACCTCGGTTGTTAAAAAGTATCCTAGAGTGAGATTCAGCAGTGAAAACTGTATAAAAGAAATTACACATAAAAAACTTTTTCACTCTAAGTTTAATCGTCACTGTTTCATTTTCTGCAGCATGGACACCTGTCGTTGCTTGGAGCATCAGGAACCTGTTGTACCCGTAATCAACTGTTAATAACTTTTAGTAACCCATATTAAAAAACCTAATATATAAGAATTAAAAGAGAAAGGACACACAACATTCAACATGTTTTACTTTGACTGACTGGTTTTGTTTTATTTGTGGACTCCAAAACAATGCGCGCTAGTGTGTAATTGTATACCACTACCAACGTACGTAGTGTTGACACATCACATGCATATGTTCCCAACAATGACTTAATTTTACGCTATCCATGAATGAAGACATTAAGAGTAAACAACAAACAAAGTTGTGAAAAGAATGTGGCTTTACACTGATTGCTAGTCACAACAGTACATACAAAGAAAAACTACGGCCTTCTATATATCAAAATATAGGTGAAAGTCTGCACTTTCAGTTGATAGTTAGAATGAGTTGATGATTTAAAATAATGCGATGCCTCAATCGTCACTAGTCAGTAGGAGAAATGGGGTGACTGGAATTGCTGACGGAAGCACCATGTTACGCATAACAAGGTCAATGGGGGGGGGGGGGGGGGTCAGCGGCAGAATCGTTGCATAAAAGTTAAAGCAGATTTTAAGAAATGTGTAATAATATACGTACAAATGAAATGTTCAGATATGTGTCTTTGTATGTGGAAAGAAAAAAATCTTTTAAATATCTTTTTACTATTATTTGTGTTTATCTTTGTTAGAACTGAGTGCCCTTGATATGGATACTATGCTTAGTGACGTATTTGGATGGATTGAGAAACACAAGTCACTGTTATCAGCGCCATCACCCTTGGCTGTTCTCATCATTGAAGGTTTTACCATCTTCAATCATCGGTAGGCCAATCAGTCTGCTTCCTCTTTGTTTTTGTTTTATTTGAATGATTGTGGACAACAAAAATATTGGATGAATATCATATTATTGATAGGCAAACAAATTGAATGTGTATCCTACGGTCTACCAAAGACAAAGGAAGATTATAGGTTTTTTTCCTCTTCATGGTGTTAAGACAATTTTCCCATCTTTAAATAAAGGGATGTTACTAAGAAATCCTTACGAATGATTGATGTCTACTTTGCATGTAAACCAAGTGGGATGAGAGTTATTGTTCCCTGCACTTGGCATGGGCCCATGTCATCGCAAAAAAAACTCAGATTTTCTTTCTGTTAATTCTCTTTGGCTTTACTCAGTTGATGGTAACGATAGTGTTTTTTTCTAAATTAACATATTTTAGAATTAATTGTCATTATTCTATAGATTTAAGTTTAAGCATTCAATTTTCTTTATTTCATGAGTCACTGTATATATATTATAACAAGCAAAAAGTCCCGTTCTTCGAATGGTAAAGGTACTCATGAGTTTTGAAGGATGGGGGGTAGGGTGCCAGGTTGACATCAAAATGTTTTCATTATGCTCCATACCTTATTTTGTATTTCAATGTGTGAACACTATTCAACACACCACAGGAACTGATAGTTTGTCTATTGGAACCATACAAAATTATGGAAAGTGAAAACTATGAATGGTGATTCAATACCCCAAGCAAAATTTGGTAGCAATCGGTAAACTGGGAACTGAGAAAATGCGTGGGAACTGAGAAAATGCGTGACAAAAATTGGGCTTACTCATTTATAGATATAGATACTTGATGCATGATCAGTCCATTGAAGACAGATTGAGACAGTAATTATCTTGAGCATTCTTTCTTTCAAACACAGTCCATTTGTTGGAACTTCTGATAGTATTTATCACTTATATTAATTAAATGAGACTTAAGGCATCTCTATTTGTTCTCTTATTAAACACGCACAACCCCTAATCGACAATAAAACTTAAATTAATGGGTCAGCAGAAATTGATAGACTGCTATATTAACTATAATATAAAAAAAACGTTTTGTCTCATCATGCAGTAATTATAAAAACAGTAGGAATATTAGAAAAATTATGTATTCAATTTTGATTTTGAGTGACAAATGAAATTGTCACCAATGACCACTCTGCCTTTGCAGCTGCCAATCTTCCCAAAATTTACAAAACATTATTTCTGTATTGCCGTTTTTTGTGTGGACATTCTATCCTTTTTATGAGTTTGAAATAGTCTGTAACTCATCAACTTATAATTTAAAACCTGTTACCTTCTTTTTACAGTCCTTTGGCTAATTTGTGTGACAAGAAATTTTTCATTGAAATTGATAGAGACACGTCTTATGAAAGAAGATGGTGAGTGCCTTTATTTAGATGATCAGTAGAACTTCCATGAAATGAGGTTAGTATCCTTATGTGAGCGGCGCTGTTAAGTAGCTTCCGATGAACTGCTGCTCCAAAATCATTGAAGTAAGATTTGTATAAAGTCATCTCCTTATGGAAGATGTGACTTGAGTTTCACATAAGGAGATATAGCAATACAAATTTTACTTGATTGATTTTGGAGCTACAGTCAATAACGAACGACTTAACACCACGTCTCGCATAAAGATACCTAGCCTAAGAGTAAGAGACAATGTCTTGATAGAGGCCAAGATTCTGGTAACTGTTTGATTTGAGGTGGAGATTTCTAGTTGATCTCAAATAGTTTTCAAATCTCTCTTTCTTATTCAATTTCTGCTGTACCGTTCAGTGTCAGGTTTCTTTGTTTTTTGTTATCCCAATTGCATTATACCCCTTAGGAGTGGTGTGGCCAGCTCCATGTTCAGCATTGCTGAACACAGTGCTGGAAGGACTAGATTTCAGCCACCCTGATTAATATGATATTATAACTTTTATTCTTGATATTCTATTTTTAGATGTTAAAGTAAAGACGTGAAGAGAACACTCATATAGCGCAAATCCATGAAGTTCATCATGCTCTATTCTCTGTACTTTACAATGTTTTGTTAACCCAGAACACGCCATTATACTCCACGGCGTAGCATTTTTCCATAAAAGCGCAACTTTAGTTGGAGCCAACATCTGGTTGTCATTGACACCGCCCGCTGCATTCCATTGGTCAATGCTGGACGGTAGCGTGAAAACGAAAACATCGCACTAATTTTGTGTTGTGCCATTAATTAGTATAAGCAATGCCTACCCCCAGTCAGTACCGATGCTTGTTCATTATTACCATATCTATTGAAAGCTCAAGGCGTGTGGTGTATGTTAATGAAATGCCAGTGTTTTTACGATAATTCGTTGAAAAGTTACAAAGCGGTGTAAAAAGTGTCGATTCTATTCAACATTCGTTCTTTTTTACACTAATTATCTATCTTTTTTTGTGAATTATGACATTCTGCATTGCCGAATCAAAGTGATTTTATTCCAACATGAACATTGAATTTTGTGACAGCGTAAGTTTTATCATGTTAGCAAGTTTCTAGATGCCGTTTGTGAGCGGTTTTTCTTCAAATCTGATCTGATTTACAATGCCGTTCTACCAATAATTGATACACCATTTTCGATATATCGATAATTGATAAATCCTCTTTTTGGTGCATGGAAATAATCATCCGTAATCGGCAGGTGTTTTTGTTTGTTTTGTTCATAGCACCAGAGTGTACGATCCTCCAGATGGGCCCGGTTACTTCCCTGAGGTTGTGTGGCCAATGTATTTGAAGAACCTGAAGGACCTTGAGGACCAGACTGATATTGGTGAGATTATAATTTGTAAGATTTAGATTTTGTTTTGTTACCCATGGCATATATGTTATTGACCAGCAGTGTTACACTTGGCTCCATGTCCATCATTGCTAAACACGGTGGTGGGAAAACTCTGGGTAAGTCAGATAAGGTAAGCAGGTGATCAGTCCACCTTGTCTAAATCTTGAATGGCACAACGAGCACAACTTTGTACCATCTTGCACCTCTCACACTCGATCATGATGGTATCAAAAATATAAAAGCAGATGAAAGGTTCAAGTTGTACAATTTTATCTTTCTTTCACCATATTTACCTTTCAGTTCATGTCTGGTTTACAATTATATCAAGGACATCTATTTTCCTTTTTTTTTAATTTTTTTTTTTTTTATTGTGAGTGACTAGAATTGTTTAAGAATTAGACTCTAGGTCATGATGATACAAGATATGAGAAACTAGACTTGATGAACTGCATGATTGTGGGAATATCAACCTCAACCTGGCGCCGATGACGTCATGTTACTGTTGCCCTCACAAAAGATTGTGTTCGCGGGCGCGTAAGGTATAATTAAATTGTCTCTCATCCCCTCCCACTCTAGTGTTCTCGTCTTGTTACTCGTCGTACGATGCGCAGGGGAAAATACAATAGACTTTTGTCTCTCGTTGATAATAGGCAATCGCGAATGTCACGCCTATATTAATCCATGGTCAATGGACTGACACATGGCGAGCCATTACACAGGCCATTCAACACTTTGTCACTCAAACTGTCTGTGGTTGCGTGACACCAGGGCCATGCGAAGTTAGGGGCGGAGTGACCCGCATTCTCGTCGTACGATGCGCGTGTCTCCTGTCAATCATGGAGACTGGAGTCTTAGACAAATTTTGACCTACGCTTAGACTAGATACTAGGTACAATTAAATTTCATAGGGGACAGTCGGGGTGACCATGAGACAAATTCAGGACCTTTAGCCCACGAAGGACTTATACCGTTTATTCTAATGGATTAACAACGTGCACCAGGTAAGAGTCGCCCAGATTCTAAATATGTGTGTACCTAGGATAATTGTGTCTATTTATTATGATAGATTAAGTTCGGTGTCTAACTGTTTGGTTTTACCTTGTGAATTGAACCATTTACCCTGGTAATGTTGGGTGGTTTCTATGTCTAGATACAACATAAATATACGCATGTACTAACACTAACCACCTTACACCGAAAGGTACTTAAAGGTTATTGATAAAGAAAGGTAGGAAGAACTAACACTAACCTATATCGCATTATACTTCATTATGCGTGTCATAACCCTTGTGTATATTATTAATTATATCCCTATTTTGCCGTATACCATGCCTATGCTTTAT
>JARBEQ010207171.1:0-12449 GCA_030265355.1 Tritonia tetraquetra
AGTGGAAGTTAAATTCTGCGGCAAAACTGACTAAACGGACTAAAGACAGATTTGTCTAGGTGCGGTACTAGCCTAAGGATTGTTTGGGGTGGCCTGGGGGCTCGGTTAGGGATCCTCGGCCGGTGTCCATAACATGTCTTTATCCCATGACGTTTGCGTGTACCACCCCGCTGTCGTTGTTTGGTATTGTGGTTGGAATAAAACGCGTCGTAAAATGCCGTGGGTGATTAGAGTTTCGAATAAAATGTGAATATGAATCATGGCACAAATGGCTAAACCTTGGTTTGAATAATAAAAGTTATTTTAAAAATGTAAATGTAAACAAGAGGCAATGACGTTGAGATAAAATAATGGAAGAATTGCGTCAAATTGAACTCGATCCATTTGTTTGTTGCTGTTTTAGGGCTCTATCGACACAGATATCTAGGTCATTTCAGCACCCGTCACACAGCTTCAAACAAATCAAAGTTTAGGAAGAGGCGCTTGCAACACTCATGGGTCACATAACCACTTGAGAAAAAGTAAGACAAGGGGGACGACACACAAAAAATAAAATAAAATAAGAATACAAACTGAATATTTCCATCCGGCTAGAGACCCAAACCCAAGCAAAACCAGATCATCTCATTCCCAGGACAAGAACAGCTACATGGGAGCGGGGACGATAGGTGAGAGGGATAGAAGACAAAGGAAAGAGTGTGGACCAGTTTAGCACCCCCACAGAAGGGGTCCCGCCAACCACTTGCAGCCTTCCCCTTGATCTCTTGCCCTGAGGATTCCAATCCAACGCCTATCTTGTTATGATGCAGCCAGGCTTTCTAAGTATCTAAGGGTGTGTCCAATCCATCTCCACCGCCTCCTTCCTATTTCATCTCTATCTGGACTCTTGTCTTGTTCCCCTCCATGCTTCTTTGTTGCTGACCCTGTCTTTCCATCTGATCCTGAGTAGCATCCATATACACTTATTGATAAACACCTGGATCCTATTTATGCAGGTCTCTTCTTCTTCTCAAACACCTTTTATGCAGGTCTGAGATGCGTTTCATTTGGACGGTACCCTACAATAATCTTAAGACATTCAAAACCAAAAAATCCACTTGTCTGAAAATAATTGTTTTTTTTTCTTTATTAACACTTTGAACATCTCTCCACTGTCATCATGCGATATTCTTTCTTTCTTATCCAGTTCCCTGTTACCATTACAGTGTAGGGCCAGCTCTATGAGGCAGATTTACACTGGATCAAGATATTAGGCCAAGCAGGTGATCAGCCCACTGCGACTTTTTGAGGTAGAAATTCATTTTGACTGGACAGCGGCCTTTCGGCCGACTTCTCGATTTGTTTTTGTTTTGTGTCAACTTATCAATCATTTCAATTTTCCTCTAACTTTAATGTAATTAATTTTCTATTTGTCACCATTTACCAAGGCAAAAGTCTAGCCTTGAAGTTGAAGTTGGAAGTCTCTACAGGAAAAATAAATGCCTGTTTATCACATGTACAGCAAACCTAAACACACAGAGAGAAAAGATGTATATTATACCCTTTCTCTCACTCTAGCTGGCTTGTTTTTTTTCAAGTGAGACATGTCACAGGCACTACGCTTAAGTTGATGGGGAGCGGAAAAAGATCAGTACAACCGTTGGACTTCAATAAGGTCATTGACTGTCCACAATTTGTATCATCGAATCATGCATGAATTTTGACCCAATGATTTGAATTATATGAGCTTAATCCGGGTCACAGTGGACTAGATGACAAAAAAGGTGATCCAGTTTTGCCTAATTTTACATTCTTGGTTAGTGCAACAAAACAAAAAACAACACATCCGTTTTATTCTTATATAGACCATGAATGATTTGGGGGTGTAAATTATCAGAATTTATGTCAAATCAGTGTTTGTTCCAAAGAGAAAAATCAACTTAAGCATTGTCCACTGTACTCTTTACATTCACATAACTCTTTTACCATTCAACTAATAGTACAGACTTTTCTTATAACTTATAGTCCTTTTTCTTGCCGAAGTCGTTTTTTGAATCAGTCCATGATATTCATTATTTCTGTATCTTGGAAGAAGTTGACTTCACACTAGTGTGTGATTATCCACTGTAGCCTATCCTATGTAAGCAGTGGGGCTGCAACCTTAAAGCCCCCTGCCAGACTTTTGTGTCGCCTACCCATCGACTTGTCCAGCATAGGAATACCTCCTAGGATCTTAGCTCCAGCTGACATAGTCATGGCTCTCTGGATCATTGGAGCGCAGAGGCAACCTCACCACATCAAGGTTTAGACAAAGGAGCCACTTCCATTTTGTGCTCATACAAATAATGTAACACTTTATACCTTTGGACGCCATCACCAAAAGAAAGAATATGAGCAAAAAGATGTCAAAAAGAATATGAAACTTTATTTTCTCAAGCAGAACATACAAAACATTAACTGATAACCCATAAGACACCACAATATCAATTATTAAAACTATAAAATATGCAATTTTTCAAAATTCAGTAAATAAAGCAACCAAAAAAGAAAAAAAAATTATACAAAAGCATACGTTGAAATCAAATATTAAGAAGAAACAACATCAGATGAAAACTTGCAAATGACTATTTTTCTTACAATAAATGCAATAATGCAAACTGGTTGTAACTGATTATCTAAATAGATATAACATTGCAAGAAGAAATTTTAAAAGACTGGGGAATAATTTTCTTTGTGATATGATAAATGAAACTCAATTGCAAAAGATGAAATAATACTGTATTGCTGACAACAGCTGTTCTGTTCAAGTGACAAGATGGCAGTTGCTCTTTCAATAAATACCAAAAAATATATATTTTGAGACGTGGGACAAAGTTGATATATAAAACAAAAAAGTCAATAGACATATTTCAGAAAACCACAGATAATAATTGTAATAATTATTGACTGTACTGCTAAGAAAACAAGCCTTAGTTTTAAAATGCTTCTACAAAAGTTAAAACGAGTGGTAGAAAAGCATTGGATAAAAATAAAACAGAAAAAAAGGAACAATAATGTAAAAATGTAAACTCAAATCAAGACCAGACGCAGGAAAAAGGAGTGAGTTCAAAGCAGTTATACAGGAGAGAGTGGTTAAAACAAATATAGTCATCACTGACAAAATCACACCTGGAGCAGAGAACTGCAAAGATTTTGCTGTTGTACTTGTACAATACATTTTTCAACTGCATCTATCTATTCCTACTTGTTTACCATTGTTAGGCAATTGTTCATAAATAAAAATTCAAAAGTTTGCAAACCCAATTTTAGACAGTCAAAATGCTCTTGCACACAGTTTTATAAAGTAATATTACAAAAAGTTGGGTTTGACAAAACCAAGACATCTTCTTGATGAACCACTTGTGAAGAATCTTCAAGTTATGCAAACAGCTTTTGATATGACCATTCAATGTTGAAAAAAGTGTAAACTAACAACTATAAGAGTAACATAAATTGCACGTAAAGGCAAAATCCTGTTTTCACTTGAATCAAGTAGTTTTCATAACACAAGCCAAAAATACCCATGACATATGATAGAAAATATGAGTTCATCTCACTTGGTTTTAAATTAGGTCTTCAATAAAAAATCTTTTGTTTTTGGAACAATGCACCAAATAACACTTTCGCACAAAGTCATATTAATATATTAGTATGTTTTCTGAACAACTTTATTATCTTGCAAGGATAACAAAGCAAAACAATCAATGTAAGGCAGCCATTGCACACGTTCAACCTATTCTTACTTCCCAGAACTAAATCTTTTTCTTTTTTTAACCCTTACATTCCCACCTTCGACTAAAGTAAAAATGTGGGTTATCCATTGCCAATTTGGTGGACTTTAAATTTCAACCTCCCATGACACTTGATCAGGATCATGTTGGTAATTTTGCATTTTTGGCAAAAATGGCAACCATACAATTAAATACATAGGTACATAGAAAAATTATTTGATAGCATATAAATTTTCCTGTAGTTTAATACTCCCTAGTTACATTGTTATGCAAATACCATCTTTTCCTTGAATTAATCTCCTCCAATTTTCAGCTGAAACAGCTTCTTTTCGTTTGTTACAAGGACTCATACGGTGCAGAATTAATAGACAAGTTTAATGTGGAATAAAATGACTAGTAACGATCAATATCAAAGTCCAATATTTGGCTGAAAGACATGCAAAAATTTTGCATTTTGCAAGAAAATTATAAAATTATTCAAATTTTCTAATCTTCTCGGAATTGAATTAAAGTCTGCATCAATAGGCACTAATAACAAAAATCTAAATAAATGGTATTGAAACAAACAAAAATTTGAAAAGGAAATTAAAGTGAATCTCTCATTACTGAAAAGTCTGATACAATCATAAAAACAAATAGCACATGACCATTGATGCAGAGTTCCGCCTTAAATTATAATCATTATAATCTTATAAAGTGATAAGAGACTCAATCACAGAAATATGCGGGGCACGGATACAGTACACAACACAAAATGAGGCAGTGGGTGTATCATTGCTAATCAGTGGGTTTAACAAAATAACTATAACTACACAAAATTCTTTTTGAGTTCTGCATTCAAGACTCAGAATAAAAGGCCTTATGCCAATCCCTTTGCTCTAAGATTGAACTTACTTTACATCATCACAGCTCTGGAAGAGTTGAATGAAATTAAGTAAGTGCACTGGCGTTACTGATCATTTAAAACAGGTATTTTTCACAAAGACGAAAACAATGGAACAATTAAATGTGTGATTAATGTACGCTTTTCTGCTGAGAAAGTATTATTCTTAAAAGCTGGGGCCTTTAGAAAAAAAAATTAAATTTGCAAGTGTTATACATAGTAAGACGTAAGATCGATAAATATGCTTTTTGCACCTCTTTATAATAAGAAATGAGGAACAACGTTATGTAAATTCAATATGAAATCCATTGCATCACTTGTCTCAGAAAGGCACTCTATCACAGTTCATACATTCAATCACATGACTTGTTAAATAAAAATTTTGTTTTCTTGAATCCTAATGTGAAAGAGGCAGTTGGAACAGATCTCGTAGACTTGTCACATATATATTCATTTCATAATTTTGAATCTAAGAGAAGGTTTGAAATTTTATTCTGAATATTAAAATCCTTAACCCAAAAATGTGAAAACTAAGATAAAAACATATTGAAAGGTCTATAACAAAATAAATATCAGAATTTTACATTGACATGCACCTATGCATCCTGCAGAGGGATTAAAATATATTCTATCATTAAAGCCGCCACAACATAAATTGTGTGCTATCTAAGAATAGGATGTGACATATTTTTTTGGACAATTTACCTAATCCTTTTGTGAAATGACATTAGCAAGTTCAGATATCCTGAGATGAGATAAAAGCATCTTATATGACTGTCTGTCTATATTTCAGAAAGAAAAAAAATGCTGAAGCCATGCAACAAGCATAAATTTCATAGAAGACAAAATTACAGGACACTGTTTGCTGTTCATTTACAGACAAAACAAAATAAAACAGTGAAAGTCAACCCAGAAGCAATAAAAGTTTTTTGTTTTTTTATCTTTGAAACTAGTTTTGACTCATTTAGCAATAAGATAAACCTAAGCAAAGAAATGGAATCTCCAATATCAAATGCAAAATTGATTACACTTAATTTGGAACAAATTAGTAATGGAAACTGACTAAATAAGTGAACTTTCCCCATTTTTTCAATAAAAAAAATTACGCAAATGCTTTCTGGATGAAGTTTTTGCTTGAATCCCTAGAAACATCACACATAATCTAAGTAATAACACTTTGCCGTTAAATCATACTGAAAGCGACAGCGTCTTGGGCATCAAAGACTGTTAATGAAAAAGTTAGGAAAAGTTGGGGGTTTTTTTAATATGCGCAGTCCTTGTTTCATTTCTATAATTCCTTAGTTTCCTTTCCTGAGAGATCCAATCAAAGACAAATTAAGGTGTTTCTTTTAAAATTTTGACTTGCTTTTTTTCATTTGGATTTATTAGACGTGGTCACAAAGGTTGATGCTTGATCTGTTAAAAATTAAATGGCGTTTAAGGATTGACTCAGCCTAGATTAGTAGCTCTGTTTTACAAACTAAGCTATAGATGAGCTTCAAAGTAAATCAAGACTGATATCTGATGATAATGATAGCCAGTCAGATGGTCATGATTGTGACCTTATGCTTCATCCCAATCATCTAATACAAGTATGAGGGGACAAAATATACAAATAGATGACACACGCTATATCACAATAATCTACATTCACTTTTTAGTGATCAATGAGTTTTGTGTAGTTATCTTTTTGGGATGGTACCAAACCCTCACATTTCAATAATTAACATTCACCTTGTTTTCAATTAAAAAGCAGAGGAAAAAATACTATTGACAAAACAAAAAATGGATAGGACAGCCTTCTTTAATTTTTTATTAATCTTTTTTCCCCCTTCATTAAATCATTTAAACTAGGGGTCTGAGAGTGCCTACAGATTATCATACAATATACTATACGTATCTTAAGGACCTTCAAGAATTGTGCTAGATTGATCAAATGTGATGTTAAAATCTAATGTAATAGGTTTATCCTGTATTGCCGACTGATTTTCAGATGCATAATATATATTTCCAGGAATTCTTGAAGTAAAGCTAGAAAGACAGTACCTTTCTTCTTATAAGATAATCCATTTAAAGAAAATCATGGAATGTTACAAAGTGATCATTATCACAAGTAGTTTTTACATATGAATCAAACTTAAAACTAACAATAATTTTGAAATACTTGTAATATCCAGAGCCCCTAACACATTACTACAAACACAGATTTAAAAACAGTAACAACAACAACAACAAACACTGGTTAAAATTCTGCAATCTAAAAGGGGTCTACTATAGAATGTATGTAAAACTTATTTACAATTTGTAACACTGGCTTACCCCAAGTCCAAAATACAAAGCCAGAGATCTTAAAAGGTTACATATCGACATATAAAGTTGACAGGCCACTTGTACAATTGAAATATATAAAATAAATAAATCACAGTTGACGGTTTTTAAAAGGAAATTTAAAATGCACACATACATCTAAACTCTATTCATCAAATGATCCAATAAAAAATCTTTTTAAAAAACCTTTCACTCATTTCGAACAATTTTTGTTGCTTAAAAAAAACATGACAAAAAAACCCATCTTTATGTGATGCTTGTTCAATATGGAAGCATAAAACCTGTGGAGGCTATTAACAATTCTTAAAATGTACGCAACATTTCACACACAAATCAACATATCTAAATAAAATGTTTTTAAAAAAACCCACCTTATGTGTCAAAATTAATCAAAAAAATATTTTCTCAAATAAATATTAAATATTGTAAGTTCAAAAATGAATAGAAGTACAAAATGTGAAGCCCGAGAAAGTTATAGTAATTAGATATAAATGCCATTAAAGCTGACTAGTGTTTAAAGAGATTCTTAAAAACATTTTCATATTTTGTGAGATATGAAATGGCAAAGGTAATGATTTTTTAAAATCTTTGAATAACTATACAAAACATTATTGGTTTATATTGAAAATGGATGAAAATGTTAAAATCATAAGATTTTTCTGGCAGAAATTGTGTCCACTTAATTCCTTTCACACTTTGGGACATCTCTGTATCAATTTCCTCTTTTCTAAAAAACACAATCTTGGTATCTCCAAAATATTGAAAATTATAAAAATATGGAATGCTTCTTTTTTCTCTCTCTGAATGGACTTATAAAAATTTGAGACAAACATTTTGAGTGAAAAGAAAAATTGGGAAAAGTGTTAAATATAAAAAGTTATATAAATATATGTATTTACAGTTCTACCCAATCAATGTTTGAGGGGGAAAAAAATCACAGTTATAAAATACAAATATACAAAAAATATTTCAAAAATAATCTGCATGCAATAATAAATATTAATTCTATACAATCTACGTATCACTGTATAGATGATTACAATATTCAAGATAAATGCTGATTCTCATGAAAATGAATAAAGAAAATTCCCTGCAAACTTCAAAAATCCTTCTTAAAAGACAAAAAATGTCTCAGGGTTGACAACACAACTAAAACTTTTAATACAATCTATATCGGTTAAATGCAACAGAAGTGTGGACTAGTCATAATATGAACTTCTTCACTTAAAATTCAAATGAAATACATATTGTTATTAACTTTTCAGAAGGAAGTTGTCACATATGAAATATACAGGAATACAAACTCATTACAACAAAGGGAAATTCTAGTGCACTAGACTAATTTTCTTGGTTTCCTTTTTGTTTCTTCATAATTTTCCAGGAGCTAACAGCTAAATACAAATAATCTACACTATTACAAAAATCAGGACTTAAAAATGGATTGTTGCTGCTCAAATCTTTGTGATGGTCAATGTTTATGGAGGCAGAAGGTTTGGTATCAGAGTCAGAGAAAAAGAGAAAAACCAGGAAGACAGAGGATGATGACGATGGAACGTGACAAAAAGAGAGATATAGAATGAAGTATAATTTAAGTGAAAAGCTAGAACGTTAAGATGATCAAAAGAAAAGTATTGTACGAGTTAAAAAGGGAAGGGGTTAAAAAAAAATATTAACAACCCCAGAATATAGAGAAGATGGGAGTCTGGTGGCAAAATTTTGCTCATGTTAAAAACTGCAGACATCATCAAGCTCAGTTGTTCTAAATACAAGATCATAAGCTCCTTTAATAGTTCCCCTGACTGAATATGAACTTAACCATGATTGAGCTGATTGTAATATATGCAATTCAAACATTGTGTTGTACTAATATACAACTAAGTAACCATGAAAAAAATTAATAATAATAAATTTTAAAAATAATAATAATAATGGACACACCCAAAAAAACTGCCCGTCATTGCGTATTCTCAATATAGTATCCTTTTTTTCAAATTTCAACTTCAAACATTTAAAAAACGTAATAACTAATATAATTGTAACTAAAAAAAAAAGAATCATAACAATTTAATAAGAGATGAATGGCAACAAAAAAAGAAAATCATATAAATAAATAACACCAAATAAAATTATCCAGACACGGGTTAATAATGATAACAATTTGTTGTTTAAAAATTTCATAAACTAATAAATCTAAAATCATGTAAGGTTCTATTAACATTACTCATTTCTGTACAAATGAATCAAGTATTGATAAATAAATAAAACTACATTCCTTCTAAGTAGTTTACCTTTTCAGCAGGCTTACCTTAAAACATCACAGTTCATTTTCTTTTACATCAAAAGCATTGCCTAGATAATTAGAATTATCTTTTAATTTTGAAATCTATCTTAAAACAAAAAACACAATTGAAAATACATAATTAACAAGAAATTGTGTCAAGTATCAACATATATCACATATATGTTAGTTTTTTTGTAAAAAACTTAAAATTGGATAAAACATGTTTAATGAATTATTATTACCACATGTTACACAATGATACATGATTAAACTTTAAAATTATGACTAGAATACACAAAAAATTTGTGTTCGTTGGATTCTGAAAAAAAGAAAATCTATGAAAATATTGAACTTTAAAAAAATAACTTAAGAAATCTCAGTTTTAATTTATTGTCATTTTAAATACACAAATAAATATAAAAGCTTTTTTCCCCACAGATCATTATTTTCAAATGATCACTTCAAAATTACTTTAAAACAGCTCAACACCATCTGAATGGAACTGCACGAGGACGATCTGCTCCTTCCTTTACCAAAGGTTTATGATATTCTCTTCCAGGACGTGAGTGAATCTGGGCCCAGCAATATTCACAATAATATTGCAAACAGGTGACATTTGCACAAAAAAATGGTGCAAATTTGCCGGCACATCTTGCTCCATGACATTCATCACACATTTGGTCATCAAGAACATACGGTTTCACTTCAACCTGGAGAAGTAGTGTAAAGAAAAAAAAAGACTTTAATACATTTTATCATCAGCCCACTCACGTGAATTCAAGAGAACTTCTTTCTTTCTTATTTCTTTATCCTTCCGTTTTACTTTTCACTGTCAGGTGAATGAATAACTTTCTTCACTCCTTTTTATTTCGACTTCTTTTCTTTGCATCAGCTAAAGTTATTTCTCTTTTCTTTACAAAATCAAAAATGACCTCCGTCCACATTTTCCTAGGTCTACCTCGTGGTTTAGTTCCTAAAGGTTTACATTCAAATATCATTTTCTCTGCTCGTAACGTCTCCGCTGACACATCTCGACACGAAAATTGTAATCCTAAAGAGAAAAAATGAGTCAAAATCTGTGTATTTTGCTTCAAAAATCATTTTTCCCGATTTTACTAAAAAATTCAAGACCTTTCGTCTTTTTTCTCCAGAAGGTCATACTAGTACGATTTTATCGTAACAGCTGGCAGCTATATTTTATATTATGTCAGTGACATGGAACGGCTGACCGATTTGTCTCTGGAAAATGTAAACAAAAATCGATCAAGCTCATCATATTTTTCTCTCTCAATTGGCACACAAAATCAAGTCAACAGTCATGAATCGTTAATGCCATCTGTATAGTAGCTATTAGCAGTCAAGTGCTTCAGTACAAGCAGGTCGCTACAGCTTCAAATGTAACAAGATCCCTGAAAGTGTAATATGTCACAATAACCAGACAACGAAAGTCGACCCCAACACGTAATATGTCGCGATTACCAGAGTAAGGGTTAATGTCTATTACATATCCCCATATCACCCAAAACAGAGATTAGATGGGTGTAAATATTTTTAAGCAATATTTCTCGTAAAGGGTAAAGAAAAATTAACATGGGACAGCACACAAAAACCCTGAAGCTCGACTTGACCAAAGACAAAAAAGCATGAATGTACAAATGTAATCCATAAACTTCAGTGTTCAGGTTTTTAAAGAAAAAGCCAGAGATACGAAAAATTACAAAGTAATATTTAGGTATCAAAAAACGGAAATCTGGCTTAAGCCGGACGGATGGCACACATGTATTGATAACAAAAGGGATAGTGGAGAAAGAAATAATATTCGCCACAGTTGAGGTATGTGTGCTGTGTCCAAGTGTAGTTCTAAGAGGTCAACAGTACATAGCTGATAAAAACGACTGCTCTCTACCTCCAATAAGCTGCTTATACTCAGTATCAGTAATCCTGTACATAAATGATTTAAATTCAACATTAATTTCAACACGCATTTGCCTCTTTGTTCTTTGTTTTGCCTCTTTCCTACCATAATAACATCCCATACACCTCTAAAGGTATGGTCATGTGGAGCAATTTAAACTTTCCATTAGCACACAGTGTGATACAAGACTCAGATGATTTCAATTTCTTGCAAAACATGAACATAATAAAAGGGTAATGAGAAGGTTCTGAGATTATTTGATACACCAAAAGCCAAAATTTCTTCAAACCCCTATTGTTTATTATCTTTCTCTTTGTGCTTGGAAAGATTCATATTCTCAATCATCATACACAGTAATATCTAACTAGCAAAATTCAATTTTATTTAAAAGAGAATATATCTAATTCGTGCAACTTACCTAACTCCCTCTGCCCAATCCAATTCTCTATGTAACTACCACAGCATAAAAGAGTATAAAACTAAAGACAGGTTTATTTGCTTTTAAAAATATTCTTTCATCATCATACCCGCTTATCAATATCACCATGCTGAAGTTGAACAAATCTGGCACTTATTGCAGCAATATAGCTCTGTTGGTTGGAGAACGCAACTCTACCAGCACCCTTTGGATACTTCAATTCAGGATCGGTGTCAATGCCAGCATAACAAACACCCCCGTAGAGTCTATCCATGATCATTGCCAATTCGACTGCGAACAGAAAAGATAAACATTATAAGTAAGAGATTGGTATCACATACTGAAAAATCATTGTTAGGTCATATAAAGAGAAACCACAGACTCCAAAAGAAGCATCTATAAACCAGTCACAACTTTCTATGATAAAAATCAAGCAAATTAGAGAAAAAATGGTGGGCCGCTGATCAATAAAGTTCTAAAAATACAACGCTGCCAAATTGCTACATTACAAAATTAAGAAATCATGATAATTCTAAACTAAAATTATAATAAACAATAGTTGACAAAAGGTTAAAAACCAACCATCTCTATTCTAAATCATACTAAATAGACTAAAATATCAGTTTCTGATCAATACTATTCAATGTATCACTCATGGTACCAATAGCTGGGCACCTGCTTGCCAGGATCCACAGAATTTCAAGACCTGTGTTCAGATGGATATGATGGTTGGAATGACAATGCATAGTGTCACGTTCGTATGTCTTCCCTACGTCATAGTCGTTGTTTTATTCTGTGTCACACCCAAACCTATTGTGTGTATTTGTCGCTATGCGCGTCATAATTGACCTTGACCCTTCTACGTTTGTCTAAAC